>JAVJIF010033792.1:0-135694 GCA_038442645.1 Agave tequilana
TCATCTATGGCTTCCTTCCATAGAATAGCATCTTTAAGTTGCATTACTTTCTTGAAAGTTTGTGGATCTCCTTTTATGTTGTATGTGATGAAGTCATCTCCAAAGTCTTTTTGCTTTCTGATGCGTTTAGAAGGTGGCTCTAAGCTTACGGAGTTTCTTCTTCATCATCAGTACCTTTTGCTTCTGGAGAGATTGATTCATCTGGTGTAATATAATTTTTAGCATTTTTCAGGTACCTCTTTGAGCTATAAGTTTTTATCCTTAATGAACTTATCCTCAAAAAACTCTGCATCTCGAGCTTTGATGATGGAGTTGGTGCCAAGATCCAAAATTTGTAGGCATCACTATCTTTAGTAAAACCAAAAAACATGCACCTGTCTGTCTTAGGACCATGCTTTGACCTCCTGATATCTGGTATCCGGAGCTAGGCAAGACAACCTTGCATTTGAGATTGTCCAGGGATGCTGGATATCCCAACTAATGCTGATGTGGAATAGTATCCGATTTGGAGTAAAGTACCCGGTTCAGGATCCAGTTAGCCATAAGCAACGCCTCTCCCCAATAGCAGGTAGGTAATAAACATCAAGTTTACCATCTCAGAAAGTGTGTGATTCTTCTTTTCTACAATTTCATTGGACTGCATGGAGTAAGGAGCAGTCGTCTCTGCAATGATGCCATGCTCTTTGTGGTATGCTTCAGTTTCCTTCGATCTGTACTTGCCACCTCTATCACTTCTAAGCTTCTTTACTGGACGCCCAAGTTGCTTCTCCACTCGATCGGAACTAAATGAAATTGCTAAAGGCTTCATCTTTTGACTTCAACAAGTACACATAGTAGAAATGAGAATGATCGTCGATGAAGGTGATGAAGTATTTCTTACCACCTCTAGTCACGAAGCTCTTGAAGTCGCAGGTGTCCAAATGAATTAGATCCAACAGATTTATATTCCTTGTAATATTTGGAAAGTGCTTCCTCGTGATCTTGGCTTGTACGCAGATTTCACATTTTTCAGGCTTATTACGCCCCACAATTTGAAAGAAAGCTTAACTTCTTCATATTGAACATTTTCCTATAGTTACATGACCTAATCTGTTGTGTCATAGAGTAGAGGAGTAAAAAAAAAAAGTAGAGATTTCATTGATTACTGAGGTAGGTACAATAGTACTTATCTTGTACATGTCATCTGTGCAGTAAGAATTGCCAAAGTACATCTTCTTGTAAGACAATACAACCTTCCCACCTTGAAAATCTAGCCTCATTCCCGCATCACACAACAAGCTCTCAGAGATTAGATTCTTGAAAATTGATGGGATATGTTTCACACTCTTTAATGTGAGAGTCTTCCCTGAAGTAAGGGTCAACATCACGGTACCGGTTCAATGCATAGCAACAGTGGAACGATCAATCATTGACATGTTCTCCTTTGCAGCAACATAGATGGAGAATAGATCTTTGTTGGAGCAGACACGACATGCAACACCTGTACATAGCCACTAATTGGAGTTGTTGGAGGGAAATGTCATCTGAAGAGTATAGAAACAAAGTTGTTGACCTGATTGACATTGTGCTTTACAGGCCTTAGTAAAGTGGCCTTGCTTGTCGCAGTTGAAGCATCTGTTAGTCTCCTTGAACTCTTTTTTCTGCATGTTCAGGTTCTTCGGATTCTGGTACTTCTTGTTGCACTTCTTTTTCTTGGAAAAATCTGTCGAACTTGAAAGCCACCATGTTAACAGACGCCTTCTGCTCGGTAAGTAGTTCGTTTTTTGCTCGATTCCTGATCTCGTCCTCAATTTGAATGAACCTCTTCAAGTCGGACAGTAACACCTACTTCTTTCTTTTATAAATATCAGTGGAGAATGACATCCAGGATGGAGGAAGCTTATTGATGATGGCACCAAAGATGAAGGTGTTACAGAGGGTGATCTTCTCATTTTTTAGTTTCATTAGAAGTTTTGCAAGCTCCTTGACCTGAGACAGAACTTCAGTATCATCATCAAACTTGAAGTCTAAAACTTATCTATAAGATGAGATTTGGACAGCTTCTCCTCGTTCTTGTACTGGTCTTCTAGAGCATTATAGACATCTTCTGCAGAAGACTTGTTGGAGTAGACATCCGCAAGACAGTTGAGGAGATACCTTCTGCAGAAGTGGTCATCTCGTTCCCACGATCCCTCAGTCTTTGAATCCTCTTCAAAGTTGGGTTTCTCTTCTGAAATGACATAGTAAATCTTTAGGAGTTGCATCCTGAAGATCACTTTACGACGCCAAGCATTAAATTTTGATCCGTCAAAATTCTCCAGCTTCAGACAATCCACTCTAATAGTCTTGATAGGATCCATAGCTGACCAAAAATATTGCTTCAAGATTGTTAGAATAAAATGAAAAATGCAGACTAGAGAGGAGTGGACTTTCCTTGACTTGTGAATTGCAACACGAGGTTAGGGTATTCTCGAGTAGCGAAGTGACTTCGAGAAGGCGACACGATGTCAGGATGTTCCCGAGTAGCGAAGTGACTCCGAGAAGGCGACACGATATTGGGGTGTCCCCAAGTAGCAAAGTGACTCTGAGAAGGCAACTTCGAATCAATAGACCTCAAGGTCGGAGGGACCTCAAGAAGGCTATACAGTTTTGTAGTAGAGCTGTTGTGCGTCTTTGAACGCTGTGCTTGAAGCAATATTTTGCCTACACCGGTACAAGGATCTCAAAGACAAATTGCCCCCAAAAATAATATTTGAAAAACTCTAGTGTGTACCAATCAGATTCTCCGGTGAACTCCTCGATCTGATCAGGTAAGTGACCTCTTCGGTCTAACGCATGACATGGCTCTACTTACTATCTAAACACACTCTTATTATTGTCATATCCTAAATGAACTACAAGAGAGCCTATTTATGGGATTCCTCTAGCAACTCAAGGGTCACAATCTCTTAATGAGGGTAGCTCAAGGGCCTTATCTAAATTCATTGAATCTAGCTCAAGAGTCATCAACTCATAATGAGAGAAGCCCAATGATTATGTCCAAATTCAATTAATGTAGGCCAAGGGTCATTAACCCCTTTCAATGGGAAAAGCCCAAGGATCGCCAATCACTAAATGAAGAAAGTCCAAAGGGTTAACCAACTCATAATTAAAGAATTCTAAAATCTTGTGTTCAGATTCAATATAAAGTTCAAGGGTCTTGGTTGTATTAACTAAACCTATCTCATGTCCAACTAGTTTGCACCTATGGAAGAATTATTAGGTAAAACCATTTTAGCATGTAAAAACTAAATAATATATGATAGTTTGAAAACTATTTTATGTTTTGAAAAATCAATTTTGCACAAAACACTAACAGTTAACAAGTTAGTTTTAAACATAATCTTAAGTATTTGTACTATAGAACAAACACACAAAGGATGGGACGTCTTAAAATTTGGTGTGTTCTATTCATTAGGATCATGGTTGCTCCTCATTCTTCTTTTTTCCAATCATTGTAATTGGCCTATGTTCATTTTCTTGCTTTGCTAGGTAAAACAGGAAGATTTTTTTTCCCTTCAAAATGAAAAAGAAAGTGGGAAAAAAAGGGAAGGCATGCGCTCGAAAGGGGATTTGCATGGGGTGTTCCAACAAAAAAACTGTGAACTTGAATCCAAGCTCACAACTTTTTTTTACTCGACTAAAACTTGGCATAGTTAACAACGTTGCAATCGATTAAATGTTTTTATGTTTGGACAGTATTTATATTTACAACCCCATTTTTTCATGTGTCGTTCTTAAACATGTTTCTTTAACCCAAAATAATAACCTTTTACCTTCCGTTTGTGAGGAGAGAGCGTAAAATGTTGATCTAATAATTATTCCAAACAAGATCCCACATATGCAATAACCTCTTTATCAAGATCAAAGGGAAGGAGAGTTTGGGCATACCTGATTCCATCATGAAAGGGATGTCGAAGGTTGCACAATCTCGAGGACGCCGAAATTGAGGGAGGGGATTTTTCTCTCTAGCCACTAAGTTCTCTTCTTGATCCTTAGAGGAGATGAGATGTCTCCAAGAGAGAGATTAACTCATAGTAGTGGAGAGAAAATCCAATCCATGATATTTTTAGGCTCAAGACAATCCTAATTCAATTCATCATAGATTTAGGCCCTTGATCAATATCACGTATTTTACACGTGTAAATGAGATCCTTATTATAAATTTATTTACACGAATGGCTAAGTATAATTGAAACGAGTTTAAACCCAAACCATTAGGCTTAATCAATTTTTTGGTCAAACAACATAGGCTTATAGAGGTAGGTATATAATATCCAATTAAACTTGTGTAGACCCAAATCAATTTAGAGTCTAATCAAAATAAGTCTAACAATCTCCCACTTGGGCCAAACAAGTCATACTGAAAGGATATTATATAAAACTTTATGGTACCAAAACTTTGACCGTCAATAAATCACGGTTCAAAACAATTTGGCCCATTAAGTGCCCTGCCACTGAATATGGCGGTCGTTACCTTTTGTATAATCGAAGTAGGGCCTTCCACATCATAAGTTTCAGAACCCTCAATAACATAGACCAAATATCGACGTGTGGCATGAAAATATCCTCTGATCAAATAAGGTACAATTTTAACTGGTTTTCACTTTATGACTCCAGTACTTCTAACTTATGACTCCAACGAGTTTAACTTTATGACTCCAATGAGTCCAAATACTAACAAACTCAAATGCGCAAAAAATAAACTTAAAGAAGTTTAAAGAAAACAATTATCACTTTATTATCAGAATCAATAAATATACATAAAGTGCACTTAGAAATAATGTTTATTATATAAAATTATCCACTCCCACTAAGCCAGGATATCATCAGGTGCAGCCATCCACATATAAGCAACATGTTCCAAGAACACTTTAGGCGACAACTCTTTAGTGAGTGGATCTGTAATGTTTAAGAATAGTACTAATACTTCAACAGATATAATATGATTCCGAACTATATTCGTGATGACAAGAAACTTGATGTTGATATACTTCGACTTTGCTGAACTCTTGTCATTATTGCAGTAGAGCTATATACCTCTATTGTCACAGTGTAGCTATAAAGGCTTCTCGGTAAATCCACTATCTTTTTGCAATCTGAAAATATAATCTGATGGACTTCCAACTGTCGATTCATCCAGCATAATCTGAATCTGTGTATCAACCAGCTGCAACTGATCAGATTTCCTTAGATAAACATGTAGTCATTGGTCCTCTGTAGATATCATATCACTTTCTTGGTAGTTTTCTAGTTAAGGAAGTACATACCAGATCTCAGTCATATCCTTAACTACCCACCACTGCAAATCCAAGAAGATTTGTCCTATATAGAAGAATAAATACAAATTCTAGACCGCAAGGAGAAACAATTACGGAACAAGATAATTTTCTTGGTGAAGGTATTGTGGAGAAGTCAAAAGATAGAAAAAGCTACTTGGGAGCTGGAGGAGATGTGGAAGTCTCACTTGCAACTATTTCAAGGTATGTTGAGTTTTGAGGACGAAACGCGTGTAAGGGGTAGAAATGTAACACCCGATTTTAGTTAACATTGTTCAATACCCTAATTTTCGAATTATTAGATATACAATTTTATTTAAATTGTTTCCTTTCTTCAAAATTTAGTGATTTATATGCATATAAATATAATATTTTCATATATATACACCCCCCACAATGGGTGTATATAGAAAGTTTATGGTATACTAAGGGCTTGATTTAAATAATGGCCACACTAATATTTTAATGAGAAGGGTGAGTGGTGGAAGTAGGTCATGAGAGATTAAAATGGAGGTCTAGAATTTCATTATTAATTGAATAGCCAAGTGGATTAGAGAGAGAATTCAGGATGAGCAAAATTAGGGTTGGGTTGCCTTAGATCTAAGTTCCTCCTTCACCCTCACAATTCCTTCACCCTCACCCCTCTCACCTATCTGCAGGCGCACGGGCCCCCTTCCTCCAGCGAGCGCGAGTGGAAGGGGAGGCGCACGACCTCCTCCTGCAGAACGAGCCCGACCCGACCCTATCGAAGGCCAAGTTCGACGAGCACCCCGGGACGGGGAGGGGAGGTTTCGGGTTTTGGGTGGATGCCAAGTTGTGCTAGTGGGTCTTCTACCTCTAGTCTAAATCTCTCTTGATAGCCAAGATAATTAGAGTAAAAATTTGAACTTTATAATCTAGAATGTTGATTACTACAATTGAAGCTAATTAGAGCTCAACCATGATGTTGATTAAGGATCTCCACCGAATTTCTACTTGGGATCGTGTTCGAGCCACCCTAGTGTTGAAGTTTTTCAAGTTCAAGTGAGTAAACTCGAACTCTTAAGCATAATAAATTGTGAACAATGAGATGATTATTAGATCACTAAACAATTAATAAGTTATTGATCATGGAGATAAAATCGCTGTTTTGTAGAAAATTTACCAATAATTACAAAATATTGTATGGAACATGAATTTAGCGAGCATATGTGAACGGTTGATAGTATACAAGGATGATTCACTTAAAATAAAGTATGGAGTGGATGGTTCTTTTATTTAAAGATTTAATATAATCAAGTATATATATGTGTGTGTGTGTGTGTGTGTATTTACGAGTGGTTGTTGCATTACAAGTAATGGAAAAACTTAAGTAACCGGTTCTTTTCTTAAAGATTGAATAGAATCAAGAGCCGGGATAATTCAGACTCAAGGTTGTAGAGTGCCATAATTGTTGATTTATAGAGGGATCCCAACTATCAAAAGCATTAGTAATGTATATTAAAAAGGGAACAGAGCATATCATGTAGTTATAAAAAAGAAGAGTTATGTGTATGTATATATATTATGTAAAATGAATTCAATTGATTATGTAATTACCCTATTGAGATTGTCAAATATGTGATTCCTTTTTTTCTATAGAATGTTACCGAGAATGTGAATGATTAATTAGATAAGATTGTTCTTTTTTATTTGTGATATTATATCATATTGGAGGAAGGGCCGGGCGGGAGGGGAAGACGGTGGTGTCATATATATATTATATATATATATATATATATATATATATATATATATATATATATATATATATATATATATATATAGGGAGAGAGGAGATAGAGGAGATAGAAGAAGGTAGCACAGAGATCAGAAGACAAAGGAGCAAGACGGTGCATTGAAGCAGGCCAGGTTAGCTCCCGGTCAACTGCAACGGTCGACCGGTAGACCAGTATGCACGACATGCACAGGAATAGCCCGATCGACCGCCTGGTCGATCGTGGCAAGGAGAGGTTGATCGCACGGTTGACCGACTGAAAGCAGGCTGCTCTCTGTTTGGGTCCGGTCGACCGCCCGGTCGACCGTGGACATGGGCCGGTCGACCGACAGACGCGTTTTGACTTTCCTTTTGGAATTCAGATTCTTTTTCTGTTTGGGATCGAATCCAATCGGGTTTCCTAAAACCCAGGGACTGTGTGGCTATAAATAACGACTAGAGCCCTCAAGTATTGTATCCCTGAAAATTCCTAAAAGTTCCTTCAAGTATCCCTCTGTATTTGTTTGTATTGATTGCTGAATTAATAAAATCTCTCTCTCCTTTGCCCCGAGGACATAGGCACGTTGCCGAACCTCATTAAATACTGTGTTGATTGCTTTTCTCTATTGTTTCTTTGTTCTTGTCATGTTGGATAGTCTACAGTTGCATCAGTCTCCGCCTGGTTGGTGGATTCCTCAGAGAGGTTGTTGTCCTGCGCACAACAATTGGTACCAAAGCATCCCAGGTTAGTCATGAGATCATGTGTCTAAGGGCATCAGTTACTGTTTGGCGGAGATCGTGCGTCGATCTTGGAGCAGCGTTGGGACTGTTTGTAGGATCATGTGTCGATCTCAAAACAGCGTATAGATTGCTCAAGGAATCAATTTGGAGGAGTAGATTGCTTCGGAACTCTTCGAGGGTTTCGCGTGGAGGTAAAAATCCTATCTTTATCTAGTTTGTTTTATCTAACTCTGTTTGTTTCCCAATTGCTTTAGGAATCAGTTGAGAAGATGGCTGGGGAAGGTACATCATCGGGGAAATCTGTAAATCCACATCCGCTGAGGATTGATGTGGTGAAGTTCAACGGCACGAAAACCTTCGGTATGTGGAGGTGTGAGGTGATGGATGCACTGACGGCATCAAATCTCGAGGACACTCTACTGTAGAGAAGAAGCGCGCATCAACAACTGAAGAAGATTGGGACAAGATGAACAGAACGGCGTGTGGCTTGATCAGGTCTTATTTGACACAAGACATCAAGTATCATGTGTTGCATGAGACTTCTGCGAGGCATCTGTGGGAGATCCTGGAGAAAAAATATCTAACGAAAAGTATAGAATCGCGATTGCAGTTGAAGAGTAAGCTTTATAGTTTTCAGATGCAAATAGGATTGATTGGTAGTGAAAAGTGCATTTTTATCATTACATTTACCATCACATTTTCATATTTATATCTATAATTCTGCACATTTACTAATATTTTATGATTTATTGTGTGCAGGCCTTGAGAAATAAAAATAAAGGAATAAAGCCTCAAAAGAAGCCCAAAAGCCCATGTTTAAAGCCCAATGCAAAGTTGCAAATTATCAAATGTCAAAGTTGCAAATACCAAGGGCAAAAGTTGCAAATTCTAAAAGAAGAGGGAAGGATAGACTTCTATTCAACCCTAAATACTTGCAGGATGAGGATAAAAGCCAAAGAAGGAGAGTGCAAGGATGAATTCGTTTTGAAAGAGATTTGGGATCTAGGTAACTTGCTTCCCAAGTTATCACGAAATCCCAAGATCAAGAGTCAGGATGCAGCTTCCAGGCCCAGATAGACGGACCAGGGGAGGCCACGCGCCAAAGCGCGTGGCCAGCCGTCATCACTTGGCCGCGAAAACGCGGCCCAAGCCGCGTTTCCGCGACAATCCTGTCAAATCCAGATACCCATTTTCGTGGGAGAGTTGTGTTGGGACTCTACCTCCTTCTGCTACTATAAATACCCCCTGCAGTGCAACCGAGAAGAGCGTCCAGAGGCAGAGCCAGAGGGCCAAATCTAGGGTTTTAGGTTTTCTTCTTCTAGTTTAGGTTTTCTTTCCTTTTCTTTTTTGTATCTTTTATGTAAGTGAGGGAGATAGCTATGTTGAGAGTGACACCGATATATGCTTCTCTTCTCTTCATTTGTTTTAAGCAATAAAGGTAATATTTTTCTTTTGTTAATTGCTTTTACTTTTCTTTTTGTTTTCTTCTCTTTTTCTATTTTTATCTCTGTTGGTTTGTGATGAGTATGCAAGTGATTTCTAAAGCACAAGTATAACAAGTCTTAGCGAGTGCCAACGATACTTCATGGAGATGTTCTCCTCCTCAAGGTACGTATCAATTCATACTTGCCAAGGCTTGATGATATAATGCGAACAGGGGACTGAGATCGATCCTATGGTTTATGCGTTCATGCCTCCAAAGCAAGGTAGAAAGTGTTAAGATTTCATATTTTTCTTCAACCAAACTGAGGTTAGTGTTTCTTCCTTTTCTTTTCTTTTCTTTTATTCTTGTAGATTAAATCACAACACTTCTCCCAATTCTTTCTTTTCCGACTCATTGTAAAATACTGCTTTCTTTCTAAACTAACTTTAATTAATATTTTCTTATTTTCCGTTTAATTAACTAAAAAAAAGAGAAATTTTTAGAGATAACTTACAAACGCTTCCATCGCTAGTCCCTCCCTGAGGATCACGACCCGCATAAGCCATTGCTACCGCGGATTCGAATTGAGAACCTTGCACAACTACTTCTAAATCTAACATCTTTATTTTTGTTGCACAGGTAAATCTCAATCAAAACATTGGCGCCGTTGCCGGGGAGGGACGGTAAGTTTTTCTCTAAATAAAAAAAATTATTAACTAATTCTTTTATTTTTTCTGTTTGCAGGTTTGGAGAACAGAAAAACAACAGCAAAAGTGGACATATAGCAACTCTGTGCCTCTGCCCTCGAAGGCAGAGCAGCAGAGCCTGCTACTTTGCCGCGCAAACGCGGCAATAGCCGCGGATCCGCGGCAGTAGCAGAGGACTACTGACTGAAATTTTTGCAGGTTTCTGCAAATTGCAATATCTGTCTACTGCTCTGTTAAATTTTGTTCTGTGATAACCCTGCTTACTGCTAATTAATTCAACAGTAAAATATTTGTTGTTAATGATAAAAATTGATTAGACGTTTGCATATTAGGCACGTGTCTTTTCAATTATTTTATTTTACTGTTGAAGAGTGCTGGAGCAAGGTACGTACGCATTGCATGTAGAATAGGACTCATCTCTTGGTTGATTTTCATGCTTTGAGTGAATCTTATTTACATATCTTGTACACTTGCACAAAAATATTTTAAGGGCATAACCCATTAACAAGATAAGGTGGGGATTTCATCACCCTTCCTTAGCCCAAAAATCATATCCCAAGCACTCACTAACCCAAGCCTAATTTAAATTAGTAGACGTTGGCCCTAGGGACATCTCGGACTCACTTAGGAGATTATCCTAAGGGGAACAGTGCTGGAAGTTGACTCTTACCAAATCAGTGTCTAGGAAGGGGATTGAGGGCCGAAAGCCCAAATATTGGTGGTTATTTAATTAAGGAACGTCTTTGATGGAAAACCTCCCACCACTCTTGCCCTGACCTGGCTGATTAACTTGTGGTCAAAGTCTGCACCCTACCTCCCGTGGACAGTCTAACCAGTTAGGAGTCGTCTAGGTCATAGGTCTACCCTAACTTAGGTTAGAATTTTTTCTTTTTTGTTTGTTTATTTGTTTTTTTTTTTTTGTGTTTGTGTGATATGACATATAACAATTTTTCCAATTTTAATCCATATTACACACCTTTTTCGGATATTACCAACCCGGCATATCATAATTTTGACCAATCTAGTATGCCGGAATGGTCTTATCCGAATGATTATAACCCATACCCCCATCTTATGACCATAATTTTCATACTTTCAACTCTTCACAGAGTTCATGGGGTTTCGCTTCCCCCGAGTCCAATTTTCAACCGACTTGTCCTCCGTCTCCACCTTGTCCACAATATTCCCAAGATTCATACTCAGATCCACCATTTCAGAATAGAAAACCATCTATCCGGGAAATAATGAGTATGCACGAGTCCAAGCAACAACCACCATCAATCTTAGACATAATGATGCGTGAGTCCACCGACTCACAACTTCATCACGATTACACTTCTTTTTTCCAAGTCCAATCACAAAAGAGGCTTGAAGCCATGACTCAGGCTAGATTAGCTCGTGAGCATGAACTAGATATGATGGTTCAATCTTTGCGTTCTCACCGTCCGGCCAATTCTGATATCGCTGACCATTCTCTTAGAGCCGACGAACCAAGTTGCTTTGGATAACAAGATTCTACTTCAGTGCCATCATTTGAACTTGTTGAAACTCCAATTGTTGATAGTTTGGCAAGTTCTTCCTTTCCTGAAATAGAACTTGAGCATGAATATGATCATGATCTCCCACCTGATGATTCAATTCTACTTCCTGATTCAATAATGACTCCGGTGTCTCCACCTGATTTTACTTTTCCCGAGTCAACATTGGATCCTGTGCCAATTCATCATGAATTTGAATCACCCATTTTTGATGATCATATTGAACTTGACCAATTGTGCAATTTTGAAAGTCCCATGGATAAATTGACAAGTTCTTATTTTTATGAAATTGAACCCAATGAGATATGTGACCTAGATTCTCAAATCTGTGATCAAGTTCAAATTCCCGAATCATTATTGACTCCTGTTTTGTTACCCGACTTAGGTAATTTTGTAGAGTCAGTCTTGATTCCCACACCTATCATTTCTGAACTTGAATCATCAATATTGAGTCACATTCCATTGTGGGAGGATTATTGTGGACTTGAGCTTCAACTTATTGATTTGGACCCACTTCCTGAACCTAGCCCGACTTCTGAGCCATTACTTGATTTAAGTTTCTTTCCTGAGTCGGTATTCGTTCCCGTACTTTCCACGTCCAAGTCAATCATTTCATCTTTTCATACTCCATTTTGGGACAAGGAGGTTGACACAATTGACTCTGAAATTAATTATGGAATTTGAAAATTTGATGGGGTGGAATTTTTAAAAAATGTTAATACAGACATCATTTTAGTGGGTTATACAAAAAAGATTTCTGGTGGGTTCCCCCGAATTCCACAAAAAGTAGATTGGGCCGCATTTCGTGGACCAATTAGACCACCACCGGAACCACCACCTTGAGGTAACTTCTGCCTTTCCTTCGTCTTTTTCATGCATATATGCATTCATTCATACATTGAGGACAATGCATGAGATAAGTGTGGGGGTAGGCTTTACTAACATACTAATATAGTTAGAAACTAACCAAAATTTGCTAATTAAAAAAAAAAATTTATAAAAAGGACTATATTTTGACTTATCTTTTGAAAGAAATCTAAGTTAGTCTTAAGAATTAGGAAAATCATGATTAGGATTTCTAAAAACTTGGTCAAAATAAATAATTGTTGAATTTTTTAGGTATAGGAGGAGAAATTGAATAATTAATTAGTCTTAATTTTTACCTTAATGAAATTTGCATACCTAATGCATATCTAGGATTCTAAGACGAAGACCTTTGTGCCTCATATATATAAATAAAAAAAATCACTAATTAAGCTGATACATGTGCCTCAAGAAGCATAAGTATTCATGCCTAAAGGTGAGTAAATAAAATAAAGTCCTTAGTTTTGGGGCCTAGTTCACTCGAATTTGAGTCCGCGGGGTGTTTTCTCTCACCTGGTGCCCTAAAGTCGACCGGTTTGGGAGCCACCGACTCTAAGTTCGCTACATGGGTGAATTAGAAAGCCTAAGAAAACTAAGAAAAATTATTTATATATGTACTAACACATTTAATAGTCAATTAGTTAGGTATGAGTGCCTCAAGAAGCCTTCATGCTTACACGAAAGAAAATTAGATGAGTTATACATATTAAAAAAAATATTATATTAACACATCTAATAGTCAATTAGTTAGGTATGAGGGCCTCAAGAAGTCTTGATACTTACACGAAAGAAAATTAGATGAGTTATAAAAAAATAATAAAGAGGCATGAGAGTCCAAGTTAAGGAATTCCTAGCAAAAATTCATAAGGATGCATATGATTTTTGGTAACGAAAAAGACTATACAAAAATTCAGTTTTGATCCTTATCTAAAATGAATAACAATTGACTTTATTAAGACTAAGTTTAAGAATGAATAAAAATGAGGATCCTAAAAACTTATAGACTATTTAGTCTTTTCAAAAGTATTTCAAATAGTTTTCTTTTTATGGATTTTGTGGGTGTAATCCGCTGAAACCCTCACGAGACAACACTCGTCCTCTAGGGTAACCTAGAGGTTTAACGGCTTGTTGCACATGCTAAGTGCAACCGTGATTCCTACGAAAGTGAGTTAGCTAGATTAGTTTTTCTTTTTCTTTTTGATTTTTACTCGAGGACGAGCAAAAAGATAAGTGTGGGGGTGTGATTGGTAGTGAAAAGTGCATTTTTATCATTACATTAACCATCACATTTTCATATTTATATTTATAATTCTGCACATTTACTTATATTTTATGATTTATTGTGTGCAGGCCTTGAGAAATAAAAATAAAGGAATAAAGCCTCAAAAGAAGCCCAAAAGCCCATGTTTAAAGCCCAATGCAAAAGTTGCAAATTATCAAATGTCAAAGTTGCAAATACCAAGGGCAAAAGTTGTAAATTCTAAAAGAAGAGGGAAGGATAGACTTCTATTCAACCCTAAATACTTGCAGGATGAGGATAAAAGCTAAAGAAGGAGAGTGCAAGGATGAAATTCATTTTAAAAGAGATTTGGGATCTAGGTAACTTGCTTCCCAAGTTATCACGAAATCCCAAGATCAAGAGTCAGGATGCAGCTTCCAGAAAGAAACGCCCAGATAGACGGACCAGGGGAGGCCACACGCCAAAGCGCGTGGCCAGCCGCCATCACTTGGCCGCGGAAACGCGGCCCAAGCCGCGTTTCCGCGGCAATCCTGTTAAATCCAGATACCCGTTTTCGTGGGAGAGTTGTGTTGGGACTCTACCTCATTCTGCTCCTATAAATACCCCCTGCAGTGCAACCGAGAAGAGCGTCCAGAGGCAGAGCCAGAGGGCCAAATCTAGGGTTTTAGGTTTTCTTCTTCTAGTTTAGGTTTTCTTTCCTTTTCTTTTTTGTATCTTTTATGTAAGTGAGGGAGATAGCTATGTTGAGAGTGACACCGATGTATGCTTCTCTTCTCTTCGTTTGTTTCAAGCAATAAAGGTAATATTTTTCTTTTGTTAATTGCTTTTACTTTTCTTTTTGTTTTCTTCTCTTTTTCTATTTTTATCTCTGTTGGTTTGTGATGAGTATGCAAGTGATTTCTAAAGCACAAGTATAACAAGTCTTAGCGAGTGCCAACGATACTTCATGGAGATGTTCTCCTCCTCAAGGTACGTATCAATTCATACTTGCCAAGGCTTGATGATATAATGCGAACAGGGGACTGAGATCGATCCTATGGTTTATGCGTTCATGCCTCCAAAGCAAGATAGAAAGTGTTAAGATTTCATATTTTTCTTTAACCAAACTGAGGTTAGTGTTTCTTCCTTTTCTTTTCTTTTCTTTTATTCTTGTAGATTAAATCACAACACTTCTCCCAATTCTTTCTTTTCCGACTCATTGTAAAATACTGCTTTCTTTCTAAACTAACTTTAATTAATATTTTCTTATTTTCCTTTTAATTAACTAAAAAAAAAGAGAAATTTTTAGAGATAACTTACAAACGCTTCCATCGCTAGTCCCTCCCTGAGGATCACGACCCGCATAAGCCATTGCTACCGCGGATTCGAATTTAGAACCTTGCACAACTACTTCTAAATCTAACATCTTTATTTTTGTTGCACAGGTAAATCTCAATCAAGGATGTTTCATCAATGAACACTTGAATCGCTACACGAAACTTTTTACAGATCTAATTAATGTGGATGTGAAAATTGATGAAGAGGATAAGGCGGTAATCCTATTGAATTCTCTTCCTAGGGAAGTGTATGGGACCTTTACTCTTACATTGATCAATGGAAGAAAATCCCTTAACTACAGTGAGGTGTCTGCTACTCTTGTGAGTTATGAAGCAAGGAGATAGGATAGACTGTCTTCTTCGGAGAACATAACAACAGAGGCATTGGTAGTAAGAGGCAGGAGTTCTAATAGGAAGGAAAGAGATGATCAGGGAAGATCGAAGTCCAGATCAGGCTTCAGAGATCTGAAGAAGAATCAGTGCGCCTTGTACAAGGAGATAGGGTACTAGAAAGTTGATTACTTGAAGGCCAAAGGTAAGAAGATGGAGTCAAAGACCGAGGCGAATCTCGCACAGGCAGATGGATCAGATTCAGACTCATCGGTATTCTCTCTCTCAGTTACTACTCTTACTGTTGATTACTCAGATAATACTGAGTGGATCTTGGATACCAGAGCCACCTATCATGTGTGCCCAAAGTTTTCTAGCTTTGAGAAGCTAGATGAATATAATACGGTCATGGGTGATGATCATCCGTGTAATATAGAAGAGATAGGTATAGTCCATGTCGACATGGTTGATGAGATAATACGAGAACTGAAGGAGGTGAGGTATGTATCTCAACTCAAAAGGAATCTTATCTCTGTTGGCGCTTTGAAAGCATTGGGTCTTGTGATATCTATATGAGATGGTGTTCTCAAGATAATCAAAGGCTCAATGGTAGTGATGAAGGGCGTCCGTCGGAGCAATCTCTACTACTTGAAGGGTAGTACGGTTACAGGTCAGGTGGAGACTTCTAGTTCTTCAGATGATGTTTGCACAAAGGTCTGACAGGTGAAGGTCAGACAAGGAGGTGAAATATCGTTGCAAGCTCCTGCAAAGAAGGGATCATTGGAAGGGGCTGCTACCTGCAACTTGGAGGGTGAATGATTAGTCTCTAAAACTGCATATTTCATACCACATCTTCACATTTATTTTATATTAAATTCTGCTAATAATACCTCTCTTGCATGTTTCTAGATTCATGACATGAAATGAAGAAGAAGACCCTAAATCACCATTTAATTGGTGATTAAAAGCCTACATGAATAGCCATTGACTTTGGAGGGCTGTTTTATCAAAACTGGGGGCCAATTTCTAGAAACTGGGACCTGCAACTGACAGGGGATAGACGGGACAGCGCGCGGCCCGAAGCGCTGCGCGCGGGCTTTGGAAGAGCCGCAGAAATGCGGCTATGACCGTGTTTCCGCGGCCGTACGGGCGCGGCCGCGCCCGTACTTTGGGCCAGGGTTTGCCCCCTGCCCCCTTTCTCTGGTGCCTATATATCCCCTGGGGTTCTATATTGAGAGATATGCAGAGTTTAGGGTAGTGTTCATCTCCATTTTGTAGTTTAGGGTAGTTTAGGTTAGTGCTCTTCTTCTTCCTCCTTTGTATTTTCCATTTCTTTTAGATCTTGTAATAGGAGAGAGAGTGGTATATGGTGAGGAAGCAAGAGTGCTTGTAATAGAAGGTGACAATTTATGAAAGGTGCTCTCTTAACTTATCTTTGTTTTCTTCTCTCAATCCCTTTTACATGTGTAGCTAATTTTTCTCTCATGGCAACTAATTACTAACCACTAACTAGTCTAAATTCTTAGTTGATAATCCACATGAATCTAATAGCCTCTAGTTGGTCGTGCTCTTGCAAGAGCCATTGATGGCTCATGATGATGATCTAACACTCTAACATCTAAATCTCTAACAAGCTAACATTACTTTATTTCATGCTTGTTCTTATTGGGTTTTGATGATTTAAGTGTAGCTTGCACTTGTTGGTTGAATTTGGATGTGAAAGTTAACATATGAGCCATGCTTTATAACGCTCTTGAATTAAGGACTAGTGATTGCCAAGGATACATGTGAGGCAACTATCACTAAGAGGTTAGCATGTTAGTGGAGTCATTAGTAGTTAGTAGCCATGGGTTTTCTTTATCTTTTTACTTTGTTTTAGAAATACTTTCAAAAATCACAAACATTTTATCTTCTATGTTCCCACTTCTTCGTGTTTCACCGTACTTCTCTTTTCCATTCTTTGTTTTTTTTCTTTTCATTCTTTTAAACATTGAAGAACTTTTAACACAAGTGAACATTCTGGTAAAGCTTCTATCGCCTCTCGTCCTTATGGATTCGACTCTTTTTAGCCTCTATGCTATAACGGAAGTATCGAGGAAGCCAAAGTACTCACACTTCAAATATCGATTTCAAAACATATACTTTTTGTGCGCGATTTTCCCCCGATCAGTGAACACAGCGTTCCGGACAAGAAAAAGGTGAAATTCAGTACCAGAATTCACCGCTCAGAAGGTCTTCTTGATTGTGTTCATGTAAGCGTTTGGGGACCTGCTAAGACTGCATCGCTTGGAGGTCACAGTATTTTGTCTCTTTTATTGATAATTTATCTAGGCATTGTTGGATATATCTCATAAGACAAAGGTGTGAAGCGCTAGATATGTTGGTGAAGTGAAAAGGAAGAATAGAAAAGCAGACAGGTAGGAAGATCAAGGAGTTACAGATTGGTAATGTTGAAAGAGACATGAACCAATTCGTATAATTTAGCCAGAACACTGGTATTGGTACTCACTTCACAGAAGGTATACATGGGCTGGCTAAGGAAATAAACCGTTCCTTGCTGGAGAAGGTTCGGTGCTTATTGTCTAATGCAAGATTAGACAAATCGTTTTGAGCTGAGGCGATTGTGTATGCTAGCCATCTCATAAATGAATCGACTGCGATAGGAGGTAAAACTCCATTGGAAATTTAGTCTAGGAAAGCTGCTCAAGATCATGATTTGCTGCGGGAATTTAAAAGTCCGACCTACTTCAGTGCCAAAGATGGCATAGTGAATCCGCGAGCAAAAAAGTTTGTGTTTTTGGGTGTCAAGAGAAATATGAAAGGCTGCAAGCTATGCGACCTCGAAAACAAGAAGATCGTGATGAGTTAGCATGTCATGTTTAATGAGACTTCAGTGTTGAAGTCTACCGTCTCTCAGCAGGTAGAGAGGACGAAGACCAAGGAAGTATCGCAGCGGGTGGAGGTTGATGCTACTCCACCATCTCCAGTTGGTTCGGTTTCAGTGAAGACTTCACCGGATGTGACACCGGGTGGAGATCATGTAGCCAGGATTGATATTGAACAGGTTAAAGAAAATGATGAGAATATCGAATTGTTTGTAGCCATTGGAATCAAGGTAAAACCACGCATGTGGTGAAGAAGCATGAATCTCAAGTTTGTGACTGCGACAAGCTCAAGTTGAAGGCCGTTGTTTTCCATTACGGTAGTGAGGAGATTAATATGACTCAGTCAGATAGGTTCGCTGTTGAAGATTCAGGTACAGGTGCTTGAGCTTGATTGAGCTCATTTAAATGAACTACGATTAGCTTGATCCATTGGGTAAGGTACGTAGGCAGCCGTAAAGCCGCAGCCACATTTGGTGATGCAACCTATATGAAGCTGTTTGGGTTCTCGAGAAGCTGATTGGAACTTCACGTAGAGGTGGAGAGACTTCACGTAGAGGTGAAGTGTTATGGCTAGTTGGACTTCACGTAGAGGTGAGGTGTTGTAATCTCGATGAACAATTAATCTTCTGGTGAGAAGATATTTGAACTTGCATAGGAGAGGTGTGCATCCAGTTTGTTAAAGTCGATGATGGATTCGGTGTGCTCTACTTAGACTTGATTGGACCGTCAGTTGAAGACATGAAGACAGGAGAAGAGCTAGTCAGTGTTGACTCATGATGAGTTCTTCGTGAGGTCATGTAGTTGCTGAGTAGGAGACACGTTCGGTGATCGACATGTATAGAAGTTCTCCTCAGGTGAAGTGTAGGGAAGGCATGTGTGGTGCATTCTAGTTGATAGCTGAGCTAAAGGTTCCAAGATGAGATCGTGTGTCGATTTCGCCGAGATCGTGTGTCGATTACGCCAGGTGATAGACTGGAGTTCGTTGGAGATCGGCTCAGATTTGAAAAATCTTCACCGAGGTGGAGTTTGTAGGGAGAGAGAGGAGATAGAGGAGATGAAAGAAGGTAGCACAGAGATCAGAAGACAAAGGAGCAAGACGACGCATTGAAGCAAGCCAGGTTAGCTCCCGGTCGACTGCACGGTCGACCGGTGGAGAAGGCCGGTGACCGCCCGGTCGATCAGTATGCACGACATGCTCAGGAATCGCCCGGTCGACCGTGGCCAGGAGCGGTCGACCGCACGGTCGACCGACTGAAAGCATACTGCTCTCTGTTTGAGTCTGATCGACCGCCCGGTCGACCGTGGACATGGGTCGGTCGACCGGCCGGTCGACTGACAAACGCGTTTTGGCTTTCCTTTTGGGATTCAGATTCCTTTTCTGTTTGGGATCGAATCCAATCGGGGTTTCCTAAAACCAGGGACTCTGTGGCTATAAATAAGGGTTAGAGCCCTCATGTATTGTATCCCTGAAAATCCCTGAATGTTTTCTCAAGTATCCCTCTGTATTAGTTTGTATTGATTGCTGAATCAATAAAATCTCTCTCCTTTGCCCCGAGGACGTAGACACGTTGCCGAACCTCGTTAAATACTGTGTTGATTGCTTTTCTCTATTGTTTCTCTATTCTTGTCGTGTTGGGTATGTCTCCAGCCGCATCAGTTTCCGCCTGGTTGGTGGATTCCACAGAGAGGTTGTTGTTCTACGCACAACAATATATATATATATATACATATATATCACATATTATAACAGAGGAAGGGCCGGGCGGGAGCCGGTAGGAGGGGGAGGACGGTATCTTTCATTTTGTATTCTAAATCATGTATGATTGTACAAAATGTTTGTATTATCGATTGTGATTTGTAGAAACTCACTGAAATACAAAGTATAAAAATTCAAGAAGTTATCCGCTTGCTAATATAATGAAGGGTCTTTCTCATATGTACTCCTCAAATCTTTCATATTTTCAAATTTACTCCCCAAATCTTCATAATATCTGAATTACTCATCAAATTCTTTTATATTTTCAAAATTACACCATAGACCAAAATTACTCCACTACCCCTAGGCTCTCTCTCCTCTCCTTTCTCTCTTTTCCTCTCTCTTCTCTCTAGTTTACCTTCTCTTCCTTTAGATCCTACTAAACTCACAGCCTGGTTCTTGACCTCCAAGGCTCCATTTTTCTATTAACAATTGTAAATTAGTTTACTCACTGAGCTGTCAAGCTCACTCCGTTTCTTTCCATATCTTTCAGAGTTGGATAAAGGTAAAGGACCAGCCTAAATTCTGGAACTTGAGAGATGGGATGAATGACTATGTTGCACATTGCTTATGTTAATCATTTTTTTGTATTTTGTTTACTCTTGGTACTATACTGACTAAACGCATATGTATAGACCTGATATATGTAAGTTGGCACTTGGTGCTCACTGATGGGAACATAAGTTTTTTGTATAAATGATGGATATATAGTATTCTGGATAAGAACTTGCAGTGTACTCTCAGTATTGATGGTGGATGGAACTATACCTCTAGGGTGGATGTTATGTTGTTATTGCAAAGGACACTTGTGGATCATAATTGGATAGTATGGGTGGATGCGAAGTTATATGATGGTGATTCTTAATTATGTTGAAATATAAGTAGGACGTGTGAGCTAAAATTGTATGTTGAAAAATAAGTAGGCCGTGTGGGCCAAAAACGTTATGTTGTTATGACAGATCTATATATTAGAAGAGGTGCTGTCGAAAATTTTGGAAAAATTTAAGGGATTATGATTAAATTGGGTGTTATTAAACTAATCGTATAATAAAATCTGGGACCGTTATACAGATTGTCCTGAAGATTATAGTAATAACTGGTTAGATAATTTACTAATGTAGTGTTACCAATTTTTTTGTTTCTCTTGCTTCATCCCGTTTGATTTCGTTACTTGTCGTAAATTATACTTCTTATTGTATATGTATATTACTTTAGACTCTTTATCTGACTCTACTCACTGAGCTGTTGAGCTCACCCCCCTCTGATTAATGTTATGCAGGTTGCGTTGAGGCGAGGGCCCAGCTTTAATTGCGTGGATATAGCTTTGAAATTTATCGAGAAAGATCTTTTCCTGTGAAACTAAATCATGATGAAACCTTGATTTGTTTTAAGTTCATATATATGATTGTTAGCTGTGATAGATGTATTGTACATACATGTGTTGGAGTAATATCTTGCTAGTTGGGTTGATGTAGATATATATTTATATACTCATTTTGATGATTGATGATTTGAATCGTATGGATTGTGTATCCATGTAAGTAGGCGATGTCAAGTCGAAATTATGAATTGAGTATGCATACAGATGATATTTTATGAGATGGTCTACTTAATGGTTAGATTTTGGTGACATTGTTTTATTTGTCATAAGTACGGCGGTTGAGTTGAAAGATTATATAAATGTACTGGGTAAGTTAAGCGAGGTCTGCTGAAATTTCCGGAGAATAATAAATATTAAGGGACAATTAAACATCTTAATTAAATCTGAGACTGTTACAGTCTGGATAATGGATATATGAGAGAGAAACTTTGGATAAAAACAGGTGAGATCAATTAGAAAGAAGGGATTGAAAATTTAGTTAGAATGCTAGATTTCGCTAGTCATCATGTGAGAGAAAAAACGGTGGGACATTTTCTTTTTGGTTGAGAGAAGTTAGAATTTTTAGCTCATTTGAACTGATGCTAATGGGGTCGTGCTTCTCTAAACATCTCCTTTTGAAATCTAATAACGAACATCCAATTTTGATAAAAATGCACTTATTTTCTGTAAAAGCTGCGAAAGCACTTATTAGAAGCAATGCCACACACACCTGAGTTTTACAATAATTAGCTCCTTCTAGTAACTGTGTCACGGGCGGATTCTTTTGACTTCGAACCACTCGAACCCGTGCGGCACTTAACTCGCTCTTTCTTCTTAGAAGCGAAGCTAAGTCAGCCTAACCCTCACACTCACTGACGCAAGAGAGAGAGAACACTTGGAGAAGAAGTGGAAGCTTGTATTGTTTGCTCTTGCTTTCCTTGATGATTACAAATGAGCACCCTTGGCCTCTATTTATAGGCAAGGGCTTGTATAAGATCTCTAGAATTGGAGGCTTCTAGAATATCTAGAAGCTCCCCTATATTCATCCCTAAATATCTTATTCTAAAATCCTCTAGGAATCTTCTATGGAATATCCTTCTAGGGAGTATCCCTCTAGGAATCTTCCATGGAATATCTCTCTAGGGGAATCTTCTAGAGAATATCTCTCTTTACATGGTATGTACAATATTATCCTAGCCCACTCTACTACATGGGATGAGCCCAAATGAGCCCAATATGAGCCCAAGTGTACCAAGATGGAGCGGTTCGTGACATTCTCCTCCACCTATCCGAGCGATGCCCTCATCGCTGAGTTTTCTCCTGATGGAACTTCTCGATCAAGTCCTCGAACTGCCAAAGAGCTCGTGCCGGTTCCCAACTGCTCTCGCTATCTGGCAATCCCTTCCACTTCACAAAGTATTCCAACCTCGGGTGGTTGTTCGCTTCACGAACCGTCCTGTCCGCTATGATCTCCTCTGCCTCCTTGTCGAACTCCATGCGAATTCCTGCTGGTGGTCGACTGGATTTCCCATGATCCAGATCTTCCGCGTCCTTATGGTAAGGCTTTAACATGCTCACATGAAAGACCGGATGATACTTCACTGTTGGGAGAAGTTGTACCCTGTAGGCTACATTCCCCACTCTTTTCTCAATTGAAAATGGGCCTTCATACTTCCTTATCAAGCTCTTGTGTAGTCCCTTGTGCCGATCCAAAGTAGAAAGCTTGACAAGGATTAGGTCACCAACCTGATATTCCATATGCCTTCTCTTCTTATCAGTCCATTTCTTCATCCTCTTGACCGCCTTGTTTAGATACGAACGCGCCAACTCGTTCTGCTCTTGCCACCCCTTGGCAAATTTATACGCAGCCGGGCTATTTCCCTTGTAGCCCGTAGCAATGGAGTTAGGAGTGAGCGGTTGTTGTCCAGTGACAATCTCGAACGGACTCTTCCCGGTAGACTCACTCCTCTGTAGGTTGTAGGAGAATTGGGCTATGTCCAGAAGCTTCGCCCAATCCTGCTGGTTGGCACTCACATAGTGCCTCAGGTAGACCTCCAACAAGCCATTCACCCGCTCTGTCTGGCCATCCGTCTGAGGGTGGAAGCTAGTGGAGAAGTTCAAGTTCGACTCCATGAGCTTGAAGAGCTCCGTCCAGAACCTGCCTGTGAAGCGGCCATCTCGATCACTCACGATCGTCTTCGGTAAACCCCAATACTTCACCACATGCTTCAGAAATAGTGGGGCTGCTACCTCGGCTGGACACTTAGCTGGGGCTGGTATGAAGATGCCATACTTTGAAAACCAGTCGACCGCTACCATAATAATATTGCACCCCTCGGACTTGGGTAAGCCCATGATGAAATCCATAGAGATGCTCTCCCACGGTCGCTCTGGAATCGGCAGTGGTTCCAGCAATCCAGTCGGTACTCTTTGTTCCGTCTTGTCTTGTTGGCACACAAGACAAGTCTTCACATAGGCCTCAACATCATCCCTCATGCGAGGCCAATAATAATTTTCTTCTGCGAGAGTTAAGGTACGGTGCACACCTGGATGTCCTGCCCACTGGGAGTCATGGCACTCCTTGAGAAGCTCCCTCCTCAGGTTCCCGAATAGCGGCACGTACAACCGCCTCCCCTTTGTATAAAGCAGATCTCCTTCTAACCAGAACCTCTGAGTCTTACCCTCCTTAGCATACTCCATCATGTTCTTGGTTGTAGAGTCCTGAGCCAAGCCTTCTTTGATGCGGTCAAGTAAGGGACTCTGAGGATTACTTAGCATAGCGGCAAACTCAGCCTTTCGACTTAGTGCATCTGCTACTAAGTTGATTCTTCCCGGCTTGTACTCGAGCACATAGTCGAACTCGGCTAGGAAGTCTTGCCATCGCGCCTGCTTGGGAGACAACTTCTTTTGGGTCTGGAAGTAGCTGGTGGCCACATTGTCCGTCTTCACTACGAACCTCGAGCCAAGTAGGTAGTGTCTCCATACTCGAAGACAGTGAACCACAACTGTCATCTCCTTCTCCTGTACGGTATACCGCCTCTCGGTATCGTTGAGCTTCCGACTCTCATAAGCCACAGGGTGTCCTTCCTGCATCAACATCCCTCCAATCGCGAAGTCACTCGCGTCGGTGTGCACTTTATATGGCTTGCTGAAGTCGGGTAGTGCGAGAACTGGTTCCTCCGTCACAGCTCTCTTCAAAGCCTCGAACGCCCCCTGGCACTTCGAACTCCAATCCCAAGCCTGATTCTTCTTTAGCAAGTCGGTGAGTGGAGCAGCCATCGCCGAATAGCTCTTGATGAACCTCCGATAGTAGTTTACCAAGCCAAGAAAAGATCGCAGCTCTGTCACCTTGGTGGGAGGTTCCCACTCCAATATGGTCTGGATCTTAGCTTGATTCATTCGAATCCTGCCTCTTCCAATGGTGTGGCCGAGGAACATCACTTCCTCTTGTGCGAACGAGCACTTCTTCCTTTTCACATAAAGCTCATTACTTCTGAGGGCCTGGAACACTTGCCTCAAGTGCTCCACATGCTCGTCCATGGTTTGGCCATATACCACAATATCGTCCAGGTAGACCACCACAAAATGGTCCAAGAAGGGCTCCAACACCTTATTCATCAGAGTGCAAAATGTGGCCGGTGCGTTGGTGAGACCGAATGGCATATCTAGGAACTCGTATGATCCGTACCTGATCACGCACGCGGTCTTCGATTCATCTCCTTCCGCAATCCGCACTTGATAATACCCCGAGCGCAAGTCAAGCTTGGTAAAGTATCTTGCTTGACCCAACCTGTCGAACAAGTCCGCTATCAGAAGAATAGGGTACTTATTTTTCACCGTGATCTTGTTTAGCGCTCGGTAGTCGATGCAAAGCCACAACGAACTATCATGCTTCTTCTGGAAGAGCACTGGTGCACCATAGGGAGCCTTTGACGGACGAATATATCCGGCATCCAACAACTCCTTCAGCTTCTTCCGAAGTTCTTCCAATTCTGGTGGTGCCATGCGATAGGGACCCATGGCTGGAGGTGAGTTCCTGACTCTAGTTCAATTTTGTGGTCCACCTCTCTCCTAGGTGGAAGCTTGCTTGGCAGCTTGGCGGGCATGATGTCCTGGTAATCTTTCAAGACGCCTCGGATCTCCTTGGGCACGTCCTCTCCTTCCTTTGAGCCTTCCTCCACCTTAATGGTAGCAAGAAAGGTCGGCTCATGACGTCGAACTCCCTTGGATATCTGTAATGCCGAGAGCATTTTGGATGATACGCTCTCTCGCTTGATCTGAACTGTGCACGCCTTCCCCTTAAGGATGCACATGGTGTTGGTGTAGGGAACCAACACGGCCTTCACCTTGTCCAGGAACTCTAAGCCAAGCACCACATCGAAGTCGCCCATAGTGACGACTGTCAGGTTCTCCTGGTCATGCCACTCCCCTATGCTCACATTCACCTTGTGAGCTACGCCATCGATAGGAGTGGGACTAGAGTTGACGACCTTAATGGTGCCTCCTCCCTTAGAGATCTTAAGGCCCAACTTGCTAGCAACATCAATTGAAATAAGAAGATGAGAAGCTCCAGTATCTAGAAGGGCCTTGAAGGTCTTACCGGAAATGGTTGTCTCGACGAACATTGCCCCTTGAGGCCTTTCATCTACCTTTGCCTTGATCGCATTGAGGAGACGAAGTGAGTAGAGTCTAGTCTCCTCCAGTTGCTTCTCTTCTTCTCTTTGGACAAGAGCAGCGAGATTAGCCCTTTTAGGACAGTCCATGGCTTTGTGGGGATCTCCGCAAAAGTAGCATGCTAACTTCTTCGGACGATCGCCTCCCCCATTGGTATTGCCGCGGAACTTTCCCTTCTCAAATGTCGGCTTAGGTGGAAACTCCTTAGATGGTTTCTCCTTTTCTCCCCACCTTTAGCAGGCTTGCCCCTCTTATCTTTTGGTTTGGATGAATCTCCTATCTTCTTGAACTCGATAAGAGACTCGGCCACTTGCATGGCTTGGGCAAGGGTTTGGACCCCTCGCCTTTGTAGTTCCATCTTGGCCCATCCAGAGAGGCCATCCATGAACGAGAATAGGGAGTCTTTCTCGCCCATATCGGGGATCTCCAGCAGTAGTTCTGAAAATTCTTTGACATAATCACGAATGGAACCTTTTTGGGTAAGGCGTCAGAGTTTACCTCGGGCCTCGTCCTCGGCATTCTCCGAATAGAACTGCCGCTTAAGATCCGCCTTAAACTCTTCCCATGTGTTGATGGAGCATGTGCCCTTCTTCATATCTTCACATCGCCTACGCCACCACAACGTAGCGATGTCTCCAAGATAAAGAGGCACAGCTTGAATCTTTGATGCATCGTCTCAAAATCCGACAGCATTGAAGTAGACTTCCATGCTCCAAAGGAAGTTATCAATCTCCCGAGCATTCCGAGACCCCTTGTAAGGCTTCAACTTGGGCACATCTTTAGCCATAAAAGGATGTGACACCATACCTCGAGTTGCCAATGCGACATCGTGTTGGTCGATCCTCTCCTTAAGCTCGGCCAACTCCTTCAAGAGTACCTCCACGTGATTCCGCAGAACCGCGTTCTCCTCCCTCAAGGAAGTGTTCCCTTGCTGCAACATGTTGACGACGAAATTCAAGGCCGACTGCATCTCCTCCTGAAGCTCGTCTCCCGCAGACTCTAACTTCTCGATGCGCTCGTCGTAAGCCTCCAGCTTATCCGCCACGGTAAGCTCCATCTTAGCTAACCGTGCCTCCAGCGTCACCATGACATCTCGGGATTTCTCCCTACGAGGCTTGGGGGCATCCTTTGGATCTACAACTCTACCCATCTCAGAACGAAGATCGGGGCTCGACATTATCACTCCCGAATCTAGGCTCTGATACCAGCTGTCACGGGCGGATTCTTTTGACTTCGAACCACTCGAACCCGTGCGGCACTTAACTCGCTCTTTCTCCTTAGAAGCGAAGCTAAGTCAGTCTAACCCTCACACTCACTCACTCAAGAGAGAGAGAACACTTGGAGAAGAAGTGGAAGCTTGTATTGTTTACTCTTTCTTTCCTTGATGATTACAAATGAGCACCCTTATCCCCTATTTATAGGTAAGGGCTTGTATAAGAATTCTTTAGAATTGGAGGCTTCTAGAATATCTAGAAGCTCCCCTATATTCATCCCTAAATATCTTATTCTAGAATCCTCTAGGAATCTTCTATGGAATATCCTTCTAGGGAGTATCCCTCTAGGAATCTTTCATGGAATATCTCTCTAGGAGAATCTTTTAGAGAATATCTCTCTTTATATGGTATGTACAATATTATCCTAACCCACTCTAACACATGGGATGAGCCCAATATGAGCCCAAGTGTACCAAGATGGAGCAGTTCGTGACACAATATGATGCCTTGAACTTACTTAGCTACTTAGTAACATGCAGCAACGGATCCAGGAATGAATCAAAGGAGGGGTGAGTATTAAATTTAAAGGAAACAAAAAGAAAATTCTTAAAGTGAACATAACAATTTTTAACCAAAAAACATATAATGAGCGGCTTCTTTGAGCGCACATGGAGGGGTCTTGTACTATGGAACTCGATCAATAAGACTACAATTCACTTCTGATATAACTTCCCACATTCATGCACACATCAACATAAATTCCAAAATGTATTCAGAACAAAGCTTAAGAAAAGGATGAACAAGTTCTGAAAATTTTCTTTGGACAAGCAGGCAGATCATGAAAGGTTTTATGTTTGTTAAAATATCTTGGACGCAGAATGAGAGCATTGAGATTGAAACATGCTGACTCGCTGCAGTAAGGTAGGGGCGCAGATGGAGACCTAATAGAATCAGAAAGGCAATAGGAAAATAGAAGTTCAGAATGTTTTTTGATGGTTGAGGAGAAACAGAGGGGATGTCTATACTTGACTTTTACAGTTTTATGTGTTTGGAATTTTTTTTTTTTTTTTTTGGATTTGAATTAGTGTTGCGGATGAAAATATTTTTGGGTTTGCAAAATTTTCTTTATCACAAAAGATAACAAAATAATGTCTATTTTAGAAGTGTACTTAATTGCAAGACTTTATTCCAAAAAAAAAAATGGGAAGATTTGGCAAATAATTTGTATTTGAAGAGGTTGATTTAGAATCTTTATTGGATTGTGTTGATTATTTTTTTGGTATATATTAATAGTTAAGGTCCTATTAGATAAGGATGAGATTTTGAAAGAATATAAGAAATAAGAAATGACAATATAATCTTGTATTAAATTAAGAGAACTGACAAATCGATTAATATACTTAATTTTGTTTATGAAATGACTCAGTTCTCTTCTACATGTCCAGGTTCTTTCTGCTTTCAACTTGTATAGGTTTACGTTGATACTAGAGTCAAGTGGTAAGCAATTTTCTACTGATCTCTTAATCTTGTTTCTTGATCTTTTTATTGCCACCAAAGTGCTTGTCCCTTTGATAAATTCCATATTCGTTGTCCAACCATTTGTTCACGAACTGGTTATTCTAATGATTATACTTAAAGTTTTTCTTGTACCAACAATAACCAGTTTCAGGAACTAGTAAATCTATCTTAGAAGTAAAGGCAATAGATTGTTTGGAGCATCTATTATGTAAGGGAAGTTGTGTTTCTTGGCACGTTCGACTTCAAAGAAGTATGAAAGAAAGCAGAAAGTGGCAGGTTTTTCAGCATAATGCATCATTAACGCGTTGAAAAAAAGTAGAATTTACCCCCTTTTTATTTTTAGGAGGGTTCGGTCACGAAAGATTTTTCTTGATGGACTACTGATCCATGAAAGCATAAATTTGATCTCTCTCTTGCTTGTCGGGGCCATCATTCTTTTCCATTCCGGTCGCATCAAGAGACTTGGAAGTTAATGTTGAAGATAAATGTGTGGAGAAATTGAAATGGTGAAAAATGCAGTACCAAAAGCTTCTAGGCTTTATGGTCCCCAATAATAATGCATAAATAAAGGTAGAAAACCTATATAATATACACATACTGTACTTCTGTACTCTTTTATTTAAAATTGAGCGAAAAATATAACCCATGAGAATGTGCTTCAGGTGGGTATTGCATGTTAGAGATGTGTGCATCTTTGTGTTTATTCACTCTCATGCAATTATAGTAATTATTTAGTTTTTTTTTCAGCATCTCCCTAATTGATTATAGTGTATTAGAATTGCACGTATCTTTGTGTTCTGAGATTATGTATGTTTTTGTCCCATGTCTGGCTCTTCCCCTTGAAATTAGGTATTGCATGCCACTTTAATCATCCATCTTATTTAAAATCAGGCTAAATTTCACAAGACCGCCATGAATTTTTACAGTTTTGATTCTACTATGAACCTTGAACTTGCCAGCAGTATAATATAGATTAATCTCTGAGATGTTTATGCTAATTATCTAACACTCTCGTATCAACAGTATTGCAGGGAGAACAAACCAAACGGGTGTGCTTTCAGAGAATACACTATGAAAAGCTTATTCAGAGTGGCTACTACCTCTTCGTACGCTGACTGTGGGATCAGTTAGTGTTGCATCGATGCATTGAGTTAGTCGAAGAGAAACTAAAATGTTCTGTTTAGATCTACATTGTTCATTGACAGTGTTTCATTGGTTAGGTACAGGCCCAAAAGTTTTCACTAGTCCCTGCGGGTTTGTGGAATCTGGTTGTGGTAGAACAAATATTTGACCCATATCTAGCTTACGTTGTGACTCCTGGATTCAAGTTATGTGTTTCACTCCAATCAAAGCTACTATGTCTTTTTGATTGCCATCTAAGGCGAACTCGCAATTTTGATGATGAAGCCTTGCTCCATTTTGCTTCATTTTGAATCTCCTGTATTGCAGTGCAGATAGCTGTTCTTATGCTTGAATGCTAGTTTTCTTATTCCTGTGTGGGTCACTGATGGCTATTCATGTTAGCTATTAAACTTGTTACATGTATTAGTAATTATGTTATTCATGTATTCATGCACTTATGAGATACATGTACATGAGAAATTCATGAACTAGTTTGAAGAGTCATGTGGTTTGGTGTTTGAAGAGTCATGTAGTTTGGTGTTTGAAGAGTCATGGAGGATGTTCCAAAAGGCCTATATAAGGAAGTGCATATGTAAGTCCAATTGAATAACTCGAAATACAAAATTCATTTCCTCCTTCTAGAAAAACTATTCTCAACAAAATTGGTATCAGAGCCAAGACACCTATGACTTCTTCTAGTTCTATCCAAACTCAAGTGCCCCTCTTAACTAAAACCAATTATGGTAAATGGAGTATCCAAATGGAGGCCTTGTTGGGATCCATGGGAGCATGGAACACGGTGGTAAATGGAGCCAGAGAGGATGAGATGAAGAAGGAGAAGAAGGCGTTGTTCACAATCTACCAAGGAGTAGATGACGCCACGTTCGAGTTGATCGTCTCTGCAAAAACTTCTAAGGAAGCTTGGGAGATCTTGAAGAAAGCCTTTAATGGCGTAGAAAGAGTGAAGAAAATCCGCTTGCAATCTTTGCGAGCAGATTTTGAGGCCCTACAACAAGAAGGGTCAGAATCCATTGGTGATTACTTTCACCGAGTAAATTCCATTGTGCATGAGATGAGGCGACATGGTGAAAAGATTGAGGACGTACGTGTTGTGGAGAAGATCATGAGATCTCTACACTCAAGATTTGATTATATCGCTGTGGCGATTGAAGAATCAAATGATCTTGAGGATATGTCAGTGGAAGAGCTCCAAGGCTCTCTACAAGTTTATGAAGAAAGAGGCTTGCGAAAGAAGAAAGAAGAAGAAAAGACTATGGAGCAAGCGCTTCAAGCCAACTCTTCCCAAAAGAAGGATGGATCTTCAAGAGGAGGCTACCATCGAGGAAGAGGTGGACGTGGTGGCAAAGGACGAGGTGGTCGTGGTAACCACTTCAACGAACAAAGCAGCACCCATGGTGATGAAAGTGAAGGGAATGGTCGTGGAAGCCATGAAACTCGTGGCCGAGGCCGCGGTCGAGGTCGTGGCCGGAAAGGAAGGTATGATAAATCTCATATCCAGTGCTATGTTTGTAAGAAATATGGCCATTTCTCCTATGATTGTTGGTATAATTCTGACAATGATGGTGGAGAAAAGGCTAATCATGTGGAGCTAAGTGAAGGACAAGTGTTGCTCATGTCCTATAATGAAATTGAGCCGCCTCAAACGGTCACATGGTTCATAGACACGGGAGCCTCAAATCACATGAGTGGAAGAAAGGAGTTCTTCACAAGGCTCGATGAAGGTTATCAAGGCTACATCACATTTGGTGATCTTTCCAAATGTCCAATTGAAGGAAAAGGTGATGTTGTCTTTAAACTTCAAAATGGTAGGGAGCTTTGCATCTCTGATGTCTATTATGTCCCTGCTATAAAAAGTAATTTATTGAGTATTGGACAATTATTGGAAAGAGGATATGGCATCAAGACGAGCGATCTAGCTCTTAGCTTGTTGGATAAGAATAACAGGCTGATTACACATGTGAAGATGACAAAAAACAGGATGTTCCCGTTGAAGCTCTCAATTATGGAGTTGAGGTGCATGATGGCAACGACTCAAGATCACAGCAATCTGTGGCATCTTCGCTATGGACATCTCAATTTTGAGGCATTGAAGCTAATGGAGAAGAAGAAAATGGTGGTGGGATTGCCAAAGATTGATGCTCCTAACAACCTTTGTGATGTTTGCATTGTGGGAAAGCAACAAAGGGAGTCATTCAAGAAGTATGATGTCAAAAGAGCATCTAAGCGTCTACAATTGGTGCATTCAGACGTATGTGGACCCATCAAGCCCGAGTCTATTGGTGGTAATAGGTATTTCCTAACCTTTACTGATGATTTTAGTGGCAAGACTTGGGTGTATATGCTAAAAGAGAAAAGAGAAGTCTTCTCAAAATTCAAAGAATTCAAGAGCTTTGTTGAAAAACAAAGTGGATGTCTGCTTAAGTGTTTGAGAACTGATCGTGGAGGCGAGTATATGTCGCAGGAGTTTTAGAATTTCTGCAGGGAATATGGCATCCAACATCAACTCACTATGCCGCAAACACCACAACAAAATGGTGTCTCAGAGAGGAAGAATAGAACAATTCTCAACATGGTCCGGTGTATGCTGAAGGAGAAAAATATCCCAAAGAAATTTTGGGGAGATGCTGTGGCTTGTTCTATTTATTTGTTGAACAGGTTTCCAACGAAGAGACTTGAAGACATGACGCTAGAGGAAGCATGGAGTTCTCGAAAGGTAAAGTTCGATCATCTTCGAATCTTTGGAAGTGTTGCTTATGCTAAGATTCAGGAGGAGAAGCGCACGAAGCTTGAAGATAAAAGCCAAAGATGCATATTCTTGGGCTATGGTGAGAACTGCAGCGGATACAAGCTGTATAACCCCGTCACTTGTAAGATTGTGATGTCAAGAGATGTGAAATTTGATGAAGATCAAAGCTGGGAGTGGAAGACAATTGACATGGGGATTCTCATTCCTCTTGATGGTGAGGAGGAGAAGAGAGAGTCACCATCCACTACCTTAAATGAAGATTCAAACCATGATGATTCTACCAGTCCTGTATGCAAGACAAGGAGAGTTCAAGAGATTTATGACTCCACTCAACCAGTTGAGCCCATTGATTGGGAGAACGAGGAGGAGTTCAATTAGTAATTATGTTATTCATGTATTCATGCACTTATGAGATACATGTACATGAGAAATTCATGAACTAGTTTGAAGAGTCATGTGGTTTGGTGTTTGAAGAGTCATGTAGTTTGGTGTTTGAAGAGTCATGGAGGATGTTCCAAAAGGCCTATATAAGAAAGTGCATATGTAAGTCCAATTGAATAACTCGAAATACAAAATTCATTTCCTCCTTCTAGAAAAACTATTCTCAACGATTCATACCTGCAAAATGGATACAGATTGCTCTCAAGCACAGATTATTAGAAAGCAAGGAAACAAATTAAGTAGCTCTGGAGGAAGAAGCTTCCCTGCACAAAGGCATTCACTCAGATTTTGCCCAGTGGAAATTACGAGTCTTTTTTTTTGAAGTGAGTCATTGTATTTTTTGCTGCAGATATTTTTTTTGAGTACATATTTGGATACCCACACTGTTTTCAAAATATTAAATTAGGGGGGTTGTTTTAGAGTTTTTAGGATTTCTTCGTCACGGTTTTAGAATCATCATTTATGAAAGAAATCTTTTTACACCTACGTCCTTTTATTTTACAAGCGATGGTGTTATGTTTTCCTTGTTTTTCTTTTATAATCTTTATTTATATAAGTACTTTGTTGACTTGCTAATTTCCAAATTTGTTGGATTCCTAAAGTTCCTTGTGCTACCATGCATATAAGATAAAGCCGTCTCTCCGAGATCCAACATAAACGAATAAAAAATTTAAGTTGTGAGAAGTTCTTAATTCACGTACAGACAAAATTTGCCTAGGCCCATGATCAGGATCGTTAGAACAAATATAAAAGACATACCAGCAATCAAAAATTATATTACCAAACACATAAAATTGTATAATAACTGCATGAAATCAAGCATGTTTGATCATAACAAACGGCTCCTATTACATTCCGGATACACTCCATGCTTTCTGACCGGCGGGTCCTCCGCCGGGCTCTGCCCCGGCCGAGTCCCTCTGAATCACAGTGGTTTCATCCTCAAAAGCTAACAACAGCGACTTCAATGACGATGATGACGAAGACGAAGACGATGAAGAGGAGGAATGAAGGGAGCCCATCAAAGCCAAGATACTTCCCCTCGAAGACCGCCGAAAGGGGTAATAGATCTTACTGCAAGTGGCAGGCTTGCAGCACAACCGAGGATTGTGAAACGCGCAACCGCAGAGCCGGTGGTAGGGCCTCCGCTCGATCTCCGAGTCTCCCGCCGCCATGGATCCCGCGAAGACGCATCGGAGCGTCCCCTCAGCCCCAGTGGCCATCGCATCCGCAGTCGTTGCTAATGTTGTTGCTCTGTCTAGTACTTGTTGCTCCCTCTGGTGCTGGGCTCTTGTAGCTCTCTTCATACGCTACTAGTAGTGCAACAAAGGACAAAGGTTCTACCTAAGAGTTTGCCCTTGTTGCTTTGTGGTCTCCACCCTAATTACTATTATAATTAGGACATTAGTCCGACTAATCGGGAAGTTAGGGATTAAGACAAGCCAGGAGATTTTAAAACTAACAATTATAATAGCGACCTACTAGGAAAAGATGATTGTTTTCTTGCAAGTCATCTTTTGTTTTTTTCCCTCGAGGAAAACAATACTAGAAGTGTGCTTTGATTTATGACCATTGTGATTTTTTTTCCCCCGATGATTGATGAAAGAAAGACGATGAGATACAGCAAGTGGTTTTCTCACTAATAAGTAAGAACGTTCCATAGAGGCAGGAATGCTCCAAATCTTGTAAGATAAAAAGCTTTTATTAGGTTTGACAATTGCAAGAGGATGCAGGCTCATGTAGATGCATTTAGAAAGGGGAAAAGTATACGTAAATATTTTTGTGATTTGTCTGTTTGTCTCTACAAGCTTCCTTTGTTGAACCTTGTGTTGGTTTTTCTGGGATGAACTGCAATTCTTGTTGCAACTTGCAAACAAGTTTTTTTTTTTTCCAGTACTTAGTTCTTTTGTTTGGTTTTCTTATTTTATTTTGTTTTTTCCCCTTCTTTGAGAAAAGTGCACAAGAAAAAAATAATGCTAAAAACTGACTACAAACATGGGATCATAATCTAGTCATAAGAAATTGGCATGCGGAGATCACAATTGAAGGGTTTGGAACGAACATGATAGACTTTGCACCTGTGGCTTCGCGGGGTTGTTGGGTGGTTGGAAAACAGAGCGGTGAAAATATGGTGGGCCCCAACATGTCAGATTTCGGTTGTTTTAAGAGTAAAACACTCTGAAATTTGACATCACACTGTTCTTGTAAAAAACTGAAGTGGGGGCTGGTTTTTCGCGTTCGGTTCATGTGTGTGAGCCACACACACATACAACAAGAGAACCAATTACGCATTGACACATGTATTGATGCCGCAAGCCTCTATAATTTTTAGTATTCTTGTCATTCAATCTGTCTCACTTTTGTAACTTCACATTCTTTACTATTTTCATAATATACTTCTGATGCTAAGACTCCACCTTATTCATGTCAATTCTACAAATATAACTATGATAGTTTTAATAATTATTATGCTGACAAATGCTCGTGTTTTGCTCGTTTGAAACTGATAAAATTAATGTTTATTTAAGGCCCATTTTACTCTCCACGGAGAAAATTACTTTGAGACAAGACAAGCCTCACGGCAATGAAATTTCATCATTTTTGTTTGAGATTGGAATATCTGCATTTTTTTTATTCTATACGTTTAGATTGCATTTTCTTCATACAAAGATCCGATTTTTAATTGATAATGGGCCTTTATAACCATTTAGTTGGGCCAAGCCTATGATATAGGCCCAATTCTATATTGCACTGGTGGAGAGTCTTGGAAGGGGGATTAGTGAATATTTGATGTTACATGCTAGGTATTAATTGCCTACAATTGTACTCTATTTTACTCAAAATAAGTGATAAAATTAAACAAAATAGAGGAAAATGGCTATCCTTTTAATAAAGTTCTTCAAAATTCTTTTGGCCACCATTATTCCTAGGAGAATGATTGGACCCAAGAACAAAAGCTAATTACTTGTGTATAGGCTAAATGCATAAAACTATCATGAATTTCTCTTTATTTTAAAAAACCTATTATGAATGTTAAAAATGTATAAAATTACTACGAATTTAGTCAATTTCAAAACTTATAATTAAAATTGACCCCCACAATCTATTTTTCGAAAATTAACTTTTTAATTAAAAAATAAGGGCTTAATAGTCGTAAAATGATTAGATTGCTAACTTAACGTACTATTGACGGATGATAATTTATTGAATAATCAGGGAAAAAATCATGATGATTTTATGCAATTTTGAGAGTTTATGATAGTTTTCTGAAACGTAGAAAAACAGAATTATATTCATAGTAATTTGCAACTTAGCTTTTGTGGGCATTAAGCCTGTTACGAAATTTCAAAGGAGCGTCAAGCCTAAGTCTAAACACAAAAGGTGTCTATTGAATTGAAGTCAATGTGGAGCAAGGTTACCTTAGTGATGTAGGAAGGCAGAGTCAGAGATTCAGGCTCAACAACGAACCAAACCTAGGTCTCGGTCGACCCCCGATCAACCGAGAAAGGCAACAAAATACACAAGCTTGACAACAGAAGACACTCAAAGAAAAACACAAGCCGTCAGTCGATCACATGGACAACTGATCAGAAGAAGAAGATCCAGCGCCAATTGCCTCGTCGACCAGCCAGAACTAGGTCCAAGATCAGAGAGCCCAGTCTCATAGGCGGTTGACCCCCAGTCGACCAGCAATGCTGAGAAGACCTAGCGGTCGACCGCCAGGTCGACCACCAGAAGCGTATCAGCCCAATTCTGAGTGTGTTTAGTATTTTGTTTTTGAGTTTAAATTAGACTCTGATTGATTTTATTTTTCTTTTTTTTGAATTTAGATTTCCTAGATAGGTTAGGACTCTTTTGTAAGCTTATAAAAATGTTCTTTTATTCTTTATTTGGTAATCAACTTATATACAACTTTTGATCAATTAAAACTGACTTTATCTTTACAATTGCTCGTGTATTCGAGTTGTTATCTTTTACTTGTGAATTCGAGTGATGTGCTCGTGGATTCAAGTATGTTTCCTACCTAAAAGATCCTTTCAAGGTTCATTGGCGATAGAAAGAGATCTAGCTGGCGTCATTTGCTTCCTTCTCCGCGTTAATTGGTATCAAAGCTTCACAACTTTTCGACTATGACAGGAGACGACAATGGATTGCAAGACTTTTTTTTATAAGGATGGACACTGCTGGAAGGAGGAGCAACATCATCAAATTTATCTTACATCATAAGGTCCAAACGATCAAAGGGGATGTCTCTCAAGATTGATGATCGAAGTCTAGCCAATGATATGTACTGAAGCGGGCATGATTATCAAATGAATCAACCACCACCATATCAGCCGCCACCACCATCACATCGACCACCAATATATCATCCACCACCAAGGTATCCTTTACAACTTTCTCAATGTAGTGAAATTTTCTATAAAGAGGAATTGCACAATCCTATCTATCAATATAATGAAATTGACGATGATAATGAAGATGAAGGGATGGTCTTTGGAAAGTGAAGGAGGTTCGCTAATCCTAACCCTAATAGAAGAGATGAATTTCTGAATCTTAATAGGAGAGACATATTTCCTAATTCTATTCGTGATGAAGCAGGAGGATACCCAAATCCTGATGAGTTTGGAATTTCTTCTTTTGATGAAAATATTGATATTAAATCATCCTTGCTTTGGATTGAAGAAGTTGATAAGCTATTTGACATGAAATATATTCTCATGGAGGATCATGTTAAGTTTATACCTTACAAACTTAAAAGAAGAGCAGCGACATGACGGAAACAATTACAAAACATCCTTATGCAACAAGACAAATCACCTATAAGAACTTGGAGGTGGATGAGGCGACTTTTACAAGGTAAATTTCACCCTTCAGATTATCATCAAATTTTATTCCAATAATTTGAGAGTTCTCCCAAGGAATAGGACTGTTATCGCACATACCGATGAGTTCTATTGGCTTTTCTCTCGCTATGAATTAGATATAACCGAAGAATAACTAGTGGCAAACTACGCTAGTGGGCTCAAGTACTCAATTCAAAACACGTGCTTCTACACAAAGTGTTTTTCCTTGATGAAGCCCATAATTTTTCTTTGGAGGAAGAAGAAATAGTGATTTGGTCCCCACCATCCATGAGATCTTATCGGTCAAAGCGACAATGGAGCTACATCAATAATCATCGATTGACATGCCGGCAGCCAACAACCAGATGAGTGATCGAGGTATTCAAACTGAAGTTACCTTCATTCAGAAACCTCAAGCGGCAGTCAGCAAAGCAAAATCCTTCGATGATAATAATTTGGTTATAAAGCCTATTTCGCCTATTCTTAGTCCAAAATAAGAGAAACTAAAACTCTTGTCCACATGCAATCGAGGCAAGTTCTTTGTTAAATCAAGAGAAATAGAGCAAAGTCTAGCTCTAGAAGTAGTTTCTCCAACAGCTGAAATTTCTAAGGAAATAGATCAATCATTGGAAGAGTGCAACAGAGTTGTGCACAACATGCTCTTGAAAATATTACCACCCCCTAAAAGGTCAGCATCATGATACATTTATTTTTCATGATTTCTGTAGAAGTAGAGTGTTCGAGATGAAAATTTTAAATTCTTCGAGTTCGTATCACCTACTATCAACACGTGGGCGTAACGTATTCTTGCAAGGTATGTCAATTCCATCTCCAATCATACAAGGACTTTCTCATAGAAGCAAACCAATAAATTATGAGAGCATGATATATATGTAAGGCTGGATAATAGAGAAGTACCATCCAATCACTTTCCCTCAAGCCAAGTTTGCTCACAATTACATCGTTCATCATTCCCTTTATTGGAACTCGAGAACGAGTTCTTTTGAAGAGGGAGGGACTGATGTAGGAAGGCAGGGCCAGAAATTCAAGCTCAAAAATGGACCAGACCCAGTTCTCGGTCGACCGCTCGTCAACCGAGATAGGTAGTAGAATACAGCGATCGACTGCCAAGTCGACCGCTTGACAACAGAAGGCACACAAAGAAAAATACAAGTTGTCGGTCGACTGCCTGGTCGACCGACTAGAAGAAGAAGACCAAGTGCCAGTCGCTCGGTCGACCAGCTAGAACCAGGTGCAAGTCCAGAGAGTCTAGTCTGATAGCCGGTCAACTGCTCGGTCGACCGGCAATGCTGAGAAGACCTAGCGGTCGACAGCTAGACTCGTATCAACCCAATTCTGTGTTTGTTTAGGATTTACTTTTGCGTCCAAATTGGGCTTCGATTAATTTTATATTTCTTTATTTTGAATTTAAATTTCTTAGATAGGTTAAGACTCTTTTGTAAGTTTATAAAAAAACACTTATATTCTTTATTTTATAACCAACTTATGTACAACTTTTTGGTCAATTAAAACTGAGTTTATTATCTCTAATTGCTCGTAGATTCGAGTTATTTTTTACTCGTGGATTCGAGTGTTGTGCTAGTGGATTCTATATGTTTCCTATTTGAAAGAACCTTTCAGGATTTGGTTGACGTTAGAACGAGATTTAGCCTGCATCGTTCTTCGCGTCACCTGGCTACCTAACAAATTCAAGAAGTCTATGAGGAACTAACACGTGCATGGATTAACGCTAATAAATAGATTCTCAATTGAATAAAGCTGGAAAAGAATAAAAATATTACAATATTAGCAACAAAATTGATTAAAATTTTCCAAAGGCTTGCAGCTCTACTCCAAGTAACCTCCTATATACAATCGACCAAAATGACATCCACTTTCTTCCTGGCCTCAGTTCATCTTAATTCTTAACCCACCTCTTGTCAATTCAATTCTGACTTTAATTAATTAACTAATCAATCTATATAGGGATTTGTAACTAAGTAAAAATATTTAAATTTAGGACAAAAGGTTCTAATCTATAGGAATTTGTAACTAAGTAAAAATATTTCAACTTAGGACAAACAGTTCTAAGGATTAATGAAGTTAATGTATAAACTAATCGCAGCAACGACTTATTAGAACATTGCCTCCTTTGTTGATATCAAAATTCTATTGTGCTTTCTCTTTTACTTATAGCAATTAAAAAAACCCAGCGCACTTCCTAGCAAATTCTTCATCTCTTCATCTTCGTATTACTCCCCTTCCATTAAATATAATTGACAGTAATATTAATGACAAGTCAAGAAGCATTCAACGTCACTGATCCTTTTCAGTGACATTTGATGCAATGCCCTAAAAGAAATAAAAGCTAAGGGGTTGCAAGCATTATCTCCTAATCATAAATATTTGCTAATCTTATATATTTGGTTAAATTAGATAATTAAAATATTTAAGCAGACAAAATTTTCAGTTCCAATATTATGTGAGATATTTACAATCATCTTTTCCTTCTCCGACATATGAGATTGCTTTGATTATAAGCACTGTTTGATAATAATAATGCATTAACTTCACATTTGCTAAGAGAGCTACTGTGAGACTAAAAAATGTGCGTGTGTCATGCACTTTATCATGATTCACCCCAAAAGTGTGAATTTGCTTATAAATTATCTTCTTGAGTTGCTTTTGGTTCATCATATATACACCATGATTTCGAATGACATAATCTCAATAATAAACGAATATGAAACTTTAGGAAAATTTCAGAACATCTCCAAAGAGGCTCTATCTTCTTTTCTTCCCTATTTTATAGAGCAAAATCGATAAATTGAGCTCCAATGCTGCTCCCTATATGACTCTATTTTTGAAGCAAGTCTCAAGCTCCTCAAATATAGAATGCTACCACTCTTTAATTATATTTATTATAATTTTAATTTATCACAAATTACTTTTAAATAATACAAGAGTGGATATAATCAAATTGACAATAAAATATCCAAAATAGTTTAAATTTAGAGCGCTTTCTTAAAACACAAATAGTACAGAGAGCTCTCTAAATTAATATTCTCTCTAAAATAGTTGAAATTTTAGAAGCACCCTTAGAGATGCTCTCATGTGCATAAAGTCTCGGGGTATGTAGAATCACAAACATATTTGAGAGGGAAAATAACATATTGCATCCCACTTCAAAGGTAACAAGACTAGCCAGATGGGTGTGCACGTGCCTACAATGGTATTAATTAATTAATCTTGTTCCTTAATCTAACAATTAAGCAGAGCTGAGTGTCTTTTTCATGAGTTGAAACCAGAGTTTTTGATCACTGATATTTTTTTTAAATCCATTTTCTTTAAATGTGCGCATGATCAGTGAGAACTGAATTTGGTTACCTTTATATTAATAGTTCAGATTATATTTTTTATATTGTTTTACAATCTGAGAGTAAACCTTTTATATTCTAAAGTAGTTCTTCTTTTATAGTCTCAGCAAGACTCACTAGTCGTGCATCTTTCTCGGATTCTTTTTAATCGTAAGATTTGAGCTCTATTTGGTTGATGTAAGTAACCGTAAGTAGTAAATTCTTTTACAGTTGTAAGTGATTTTTACACAAGTAAGTTTTACGGTGCTTAGTTGGTAATGTGAAATTGTAAGTGCGAAAGTATATTATATTTTACGGCATTTAGTTGGTTATGTGCAAGACGTAAGTGAAAAGTTGTCTATAAAACTAACTGTTTGGTGATTTAAACATATTAAATAATAAAAATAGTAAAATAAAAAATAAATATTAAAAAAATGTAAATATTAAAAATATTAAATATTCAAAATAAATAATGAAAATAGTAAAATATTACAAATCTAGTAATAAAAAAGATTTTAATAATTAAAACTATTAGAATAATTAATAAAATTTAATCTAATATAGAATTGTATGAGCACAAAATTAACTATTTATGCTGTAAATGAACTGTAAGAGATATTTACATGATCACAAAATTAACTATTTGAGCTGTAAATACATTTTATGACTTACGCCTGCAAACAAATATCGCATAAGTGATTTTATTGTAATGGTATTTTATCACGCACAGGACAATTACAAAAAACAAACACGCCCTCAGAGTCACTTTAAAATCTGCACCTCCAGGCTTAGTCTTGGTACATTAAGGGGCAATTTTCCCTGGATTTCGAGGCAAAGATGGGACTTAATCTGTCACCTTCCCTTTATGATCCCCTCTCTTCTTTGGAAGTTCAACTATAATGGTTAGAGAGTTATCAGGCTGCACAAATGATTTATGTTAACAAGGAAGTACGAGGTAAATCACAACTCACAACTGTTGGGTTATGTTCATACATGTACAAAGGAGAGTCGCATGATTGTAAGGACTTACGACACTATTTCAAAACACTACTCTTTTAGATAGAGTTGATCAAATCCTTATAAAATCAAGAGCATTCTCATGTCTAACTGATGTGAGACTATTTGTTTGACATCTAACTCAACAATCCCTCCAAACAAACAGTCTCCCTATAAGCACATCTTTCTTCACACCTTGAAGATCATATGCTTCATCGAGATCACAAATTTTCAAGGAGCAGATACGCCTTACATGAAGCACAAATTGCAGCGTTTTGTACTGTTATCAATTCTTCGACAGCCCAAAAGCTTTATAGGGGGCTACTGCGCCTTTTGCACCCATTTAGGGGTCACACATCACCCACACAGACTAAGTTCGATGAATGACTCTAAAATCAATTGTAAAGACTTAAGGTACCATCTCAAAACACTAACCTTCTAAGTGGAGTTGTATAAATTTTTATATATTCAAGGTCATCTCCATGTCTAGCCGAAGTGTGACTATTTATTTGACATCCAACTCAACAATGATCTCATGTGATGCGAGTCATGTGCCTAATTATGACCCATTTTGGATTCACTCTTTCATGTTTCACTCTTTTTTCTTGAATCCAAAAAGTACAGTATGAATAAATAGTGGGATTCTCATAGAGAACACGACAGTAGCAAAAGAAAAGGCATCAACAACTTTGGATTTTGGATCCCGTCGTAGTCGTATTTGTTAGAATTAATGGACAACCTGAGTCTGATAATTTTACTCACAAATTTATAAGTATTTGTAATTCAATATTTTCGTAACTAACACCATATCTTTTATGCATTGCACTCATAACACTAACATATATAGAAAATTGTTCGCGAGTAGCGGGGTTATGATTTCAAAATAGACATTCCTCTAACTATAAAACAAATGAGAGGATCTAAATCCATGTCAATCAGCACCAAACAATTGCAGTATTAGTGCAAAATAGTAATTCCTTTGGTTAGTGGGGAAAAAACTTTTTAAGTGAAATAATCATATAGTCATATCTCGTGTACTACAAAGAAACTTTATCATTGTGCTAGAGTAACACTAGCGCATAATTAACAACAATATGAAATCAATCAAGTACCACTGAATCACAAGCAATGGCTCCAATGCCGGAACCAACGCTTCCCCATCGAGCAATCAGTCTTCCTTTCGCGTCTCGACCAGCTCTCGTTGATCACATCAGAGATACCTGTCGCCGCCGATGGTGGCAGCGATGCCGATGGACGAGAGTCCATCAAATCCATGCTTCTTCCCCTCCAAGGACCTCGGCAGGGGTACGAGATCTTATTGCAAGCGGAAGCAGACTTGGGACACCCTCGGTCGTCATGCAGAGCGCACCCGCAGTTCTTATGGTACGGCCTTCGCCTGATCCCCAGGTCTGATCCGGCGATGGCCCCCGCGAAGACGCCCCGGAGCAACCCCTCTGCCCTGGACGACATTGCTATGCTCAAATGCTGCGAGTGTGAATCTTTTGGTTCACATTGAGGGCCATTTATACTCAACACAACACATTCAGTGTGTTCATTGCTTGGCTTGATCGCCGTGATTAATATTGTCAATTGTCAGGATGTAGCTAGCACAAGGCACTAGCATTGTTGAGAGATAAACTAGGTAGAGAAAATAATGGTTAGAAAAAACAAATTTAGAGAGGAACAAATTCTTGGAAGGTGATTACTCTTTTGCTTTGTTTTGTTTGTAAGAACACGCCAGTGGAGTGGAGGCGCGCCTGCGACAGTTTCAATGACGGCATTTTCGTGTAATTCCCGCTTTCTTGACAAATGACTTTGAGGTTTTCTAATTGTAGTTTATTTTAAGTTATAATTATAGGTTCGTAAATTATAATTTGTTAAGCTGCAACTGCTGTTCTCTAAACTGGAATTTCACTGACGCCACCTTGGAGAGTGACGCACGTCATCAATGAAATGATGTGGTGTTCTGCTCTCAAGTAGACTTGTGAGGTTGGTATTTCTGAGAACTCATAATTCGTCTGAAGTTACAACTTCGCTTGAAGCTTTATGATAGCTTCGTTTGAAACTTGGCTTAGCTCAGCTGAAGGCTAACTTATAGCTTTACTTGAAGCTTAATCTAAATCTACGCCCCCATGCAGCTCTCCCAATTAGGACTGCGACCATGATCAAAGTCCTCACAATTAAGATGTCGAGATCACAATCCTCACAAAAATATCATATATCTGAGTCTTTATTAGGACTGTGATCATGATCGTAGTCTTAATTGTAAGGACTACATGGCTACTTTAACATTTTTTCCTGATACAAGAACATCCTTCTACACATTGTAGAAATATCAGTACCGAGCTCGTGATCGCGTCCTCATATACGCTGAAAATGATGTCTTTTGAGAGGAATGCGATCGTGGTCACAGTCCTCATAGAACTCTAATTTTCTAATTATTTTCTGAGGACTTGACCATAGTCAAAGTCCTCATATACGCTGAAAAATAGTGCCTTTTGAGAGGACTGAGATCGTGGTCACAATCCTCATAAAACCTCATTTTCTATTTATTTTCTCAAGAGTGCAACCATGATCGCAGTCCATATATACATTGAAAAAGGTGCTTTTTTGAGAGGATTATGATCGTGATTGCAGTCTTCATAAAACCTTAATTTTCTAATTGTTCTCTGAGGATTGCAACCATCCTCATGTACAGTAAAAAATGGTGCCCTTTGAGAGGACTATGCTCATAAAATCTCATTTTTTAAAATTATTTTGTGAGGACTGTGACTCTTAATAAAGACTCAAAATAAAGCATTTTTGTGAAGACTGTGGTCATAGTGGCAGTCCGCACAAAGGTTTAAAAATAAGACATTTTTGAAAGGACTGTGATTATAATCGCAGTCCTAAAAAAAAAAAAATTTGTAATCATGATCGCAGTCCTTTAAAGACTCAGAAACATGACATTTTAAAGGACTGAGATCATGAAAATTTTGCATAAATCTCTTCGCCTTAGCCTTCAATGTGTTCGCATTCTAATTCTTTTCACCGCTTTTTTTTACTACAACAAACTATTTCCTTTGAAGTTGAATCCAAAACACAGTTTCTGTTTGTGAGGAGAAATTTGGAAACACATTTGTAGATCACTTAGAAGGGAATGAATAGGTGATGTGCTAATCAAATGCCAAACAATGCGGAATTAAAAACTTATAATGCAAATTAAAATTATCACACAATATATAATCAAAAAGTGAAGTCGAATTTTCAGTGAAGGGCTCTGAACTTCTCCTCAAGATTCCTCTAAAGTAAGAGCTGAGGTGGTACTATAACTCCCTTGGTTCAATACTAGTGTGAGCATAAACACAATATCAAACATGTAAAGATAGACAAGAAATAAGAGCATGCAAGATATCAAACAATCTCAAGCATGTATATTTATGAAGTATAAACAATATCAAGCATGTGATAGATGAGCACAAATATAATAAGCATGCTAGATATAAACACAAGTGAGTTGAGAGAGAGAGAGAGAGATGAGAAATTGCAAACACGGAAGAATTATTTCGAGGTTCGAGCCACTTACTCTACGTTCCCGCCTCACCACTATGAAAAAATTTCACTAAAAATGATATCGCAAGATCACTCGGTGCCGCAACATCTACAATGAGCTCCCTCAAGAACTCAACGGACCCGCAAGTCCCTCATTTGTTCCCACAAAAACAACACACAATGCCAACCCGCAAGCTCGCCGAGGCCGCAACTTCCAACTTCTTCTCAATACAAAGTAGAACACTTTGTGATCACTTCTTGATCACCAATAATCACTTTCACATACAAGGATTCTTATAGGATGGATATAGCAATGGATAACTCAAGCTTGTGTGAAAAAAAACTAGATAGATTTGAGAGAGAAAAGCTCAAGATTTTTTTTTTTTGAAAAACACAAGAAAAACATTCTTGAAAACTCCTTTTTGATAAATGAAGTTCCTAAAACATGTTGAGAAAACTCTGTTGAAGATGGGAAAATAAACTCTTGAAAAACTTCCTAAAATTTTATGAAAAAAACTGGCCAAAAGACCTTTTTATAAAGGCTAAAACAAACTAGCCATTATGGCTCAGAATGGCCTGTCGGTCGAGCGGCCGGTCGACCGGCCAACGGTCAATTTTCTGATTGTTGGGATTGAAAGTCAACCGTCCGGTCGATCGAGCCAAGCCCGAGAGTGGGCTTGAGCCAGTCGGTCAACTAGTTGGTCAACCACCCAATGGGCTCGTGTCAGTGTGCACGTCAGTTGATCGGTTGGTCGACCGAGCCAGCATTCGGTCGACCAGTCGGTCGACAACAAGCAGCCCCAGAACATATTTTACAAGGTTTTTAAAAATCTTTTTAAATATATTTTAAATCCCATAAAATCTCCATAAAATTCACAAAAATAAGTACATTGAAATACAATGTAGCATAAATATCTGTGATAAAAAATCAACACATATTAGAAATATGTGAACTATTTTTGAGGTAAAGAAATTAAGGCATAAACTAAAACCGGTATTTCCAAAAATCAACTTTTAAATGAAAATTTGATTTTTTTCTATAAACTTGTATAAATACAAAAATAAGATATTGAAACACATTTGAAGTATAGTGTATATGGATAGAATTCAATACACATAGTAAATGATATATACTTATTTTTAACAATAAGCTCCAAAATAAGTTTTGATAAAAACAAAACTTAAATACATGATATGAACTCATCAAAATAAGTTATCAAAACAATATGAAGTAACAATGTATTTAGATGAAATCCAATACACATATAAACCATGTAAATTTGTTTTGATGAAATCTATTCATGAAACCGAAAACTGTATTCTTTAAAATTCAAAAACACAAAGATGTATTCATAATAAATCAAAACGCATAGAAATAAGTTTCTATAAACATATGAGGCTCAAATATGTGCGGATAGAATCCAACACTTATTGTAAACTATAAAACTTATTCTATTGAAATAAAAATCATGTAAACATAATCTTTTGAAGTTAAAGCGGTTAAACCGAAAATACAAAATATTTAACATAAAGGACAATATATAAATTTTGCGCGCGTGTGTGTATGGCTTGAGCAATCCACAACTAATCTATCCTTTATATTTTATCCTAAAATAAAAATCTTAAAGTTACAAACTCTTAACTCAAGTCTTCTCGAAAATATTCTCTTGAAAATCTTCTTCTCCATCTTAACTTGATCCAAACTTGATGCATGAGCTAGACTTCTTTTTGAGTATTTGATGCGATCTTGAAGCGCAAGCTCTTGAATCAACATGTGATAACTTCAAAACTTGATTTCGAATTTTTTATTGAAGCTAAAAACCGACTAAGATCTTAATTGAATATCTGAAACTTAATGAATACAAGATCATTAGTAGAATAACTACATAAGTTAATCATCATTAAAACTAGAGTAATGGGCTTTGGGCCAACAATCTCCCTGTAACGCCCCGATCCCGCAGGTACGGAGACGTTATGGCGACGTACATACGCAAGGCGGAAAACCCTACGTACGTACGCTAAGCCTCAGTACAGTAAATAACCTCCATCAATAACTAAGTTCCAGCATGAAATCAGTACAAGAATACCTGCAGAAAGAGGTCAGCGATCATAACAGATATGAAAAATAGGGACAAATAAGATAACGGAAATAAATTACTAAGATACCTAGGAATAGTCCCGATGAGGAATCTCTGATGTGACTCTAAGGTACTCTCGGATACTACGGTACGCGGATCTCCAATCTGGGCACGCAAACCCAGGGTCGTCAGAAAGCAACCTAGTGAGTGGTAAAATGAAGGAGGCAGTAATATATACGATAGATACAAGCACGATAATAATATATAATACAAGATGGTAAAATAGCGATACCATATAATACTCATATAAGAAGCAGTAGAAATATATACACATGTAAGCTGTAGAAATATATAAACATGCCATCTAAACCGGTTATTATCGGGTCAAGTCTATAGTCGTATCCAGTTATTATAATCTAATAAATAAGATTGTCTAGTGGTGACGTGATAGACATGAACATGTAGTGGTGACGTGATAGAGGTGACCATGCGGATGGGCATATGTCTACAACAATAAAATATATATGCAATGCAGAACATGCATAGTATGCCACTACAAACAGGGTAACAAGTACCAGGTAATGTAACAAAGTATACATGTGCAATGAGTAGCAGATGACTACAGGAATTGTAATAGGAAACAAGTACAGTATCAATGTAACATGATAGCAGATAAATGATTAGGAACAGTCACAAGTACAACTAAATATGTAACAGGCAGGTCATGTCAAGTCATGTCATTTATACAATAGTAGCGATCAGTACCACCTGGTATTTTAATCAATCTCTACCGGTGTCCCATACCACTGGCAGTTCATACTGGAGCCCGCACTCCAGTCGAACCCATCCGGACATGGCCTATGGGTACCATTATCCAAACGAGAGAGTGATCAAATAACAAGTGTTCTCGACGTCCACTATTGTGTATATTGTTTTATTATGTTAATTGGAAACTCATGGTCGAGGAGTTCTTATCGGGTAGATGTATCCCGTGCATACCCGGGATCACGGCCTTAAACGGACCCCTGGCTGCTGAGACCAGGGCCCTCCGCTAAGAGGGGAGCACGAATCAAGTAACGGGAACTCATGGAGCTATTGGTAGGCAGCACTACCGTCCCCTGCAGTGGGACTAACAATATGGATCCAGTACATCACCCGATAAGATCTAATCAACCGTCAAGTCTCCCCCATATCCCAGTTATCATTATGATCTGATATGTTAAGTATACAATGTAACAAGAACAAACACAGTACCTGATACGGGTAACATGATAACTGGACCTGAGCTCTGTTGGTAGCATAGAACAATATAACGGGAACAATATAACGGGCAACGAGAACAATATCACGGGAACAATATAACGGGAACAATGTAACAGGAACAATAGATGTGGGATTCCACATATCGCATATCAACAGCTCTCATGTCCAATAACAGGAATATCCATATCAGTAACAGGAAACCATATAACATGAATACGGTAACATGGAACAATAATACATGTAATATGGACAGTGATGACAAGAAGATAACAACAATACATGCATGTACACTCGTGCAGTGAGCAGATGTAACAGTGATGTGTGACCATGAGATAACAGTGTATCGAGCATCCATGTAACGATGATAATACTAATATGAAATGCGTTAGTCCGTGCATGGGTATGTCCGTGTACCAGTGGAATATAGATGTGTAGCCATGATCCGTGTAACCTATCTCTGTGATAGGACATGTAATAACAGTAAGCAGTGTAGACTATACTACCATGTCCAGTGACCTCACAGTATCTGTGTCCTACTACTGGTGTCCAGGGTATCCGTGTAACAGTAACTCCCTAACATGCAATAACAGTGTTGGTGTATCCATGTAGCAGTGAATGATTATATTTCGTGTAATGCGTGATAACAATAGCTGGTTGTACCGAATGCATGTTTGGGTAATAATTACGGGTACATCTAGCCATGGTGTCTAGTGGGAGGCCGGTACCAGTGATCATATCTAATCGAGTATCAGCTATCCCTATTTGTAATGTCGGTCACCATCTTATGATCTGGATTATGCATGTTTAACTAATCGTTATACTAGTTTTTCACTAAGTACCATTTATTAACCGGTATTTACAGGCAACCAATCAAGATTACTAAACATGATAAAATTTAATTTATAAAAGAAAAACACTCACAAGCTAGCCATAGGAAAGTAGCTCTCTTTCCCACGATCGCAACGGATCTAGAATTGTCCCAATCGGAGTCCGGATGCTCCCGATATCGCCCGAATACTGAATCATAACAAATAGGGTTAAATATGTAAATAAAATATTAAATGCAAATACTGAAATGTACAGGGAGTTTTCTGTAAATATACCTTTATTGGGTTTGGATGCGGGTTTGGGCTTATAACGGGTCGGGTTTAGATCCGATACCCAAACCAAATGACTTAAGTTGAAGTGGGTTAGTGGGTTAATGGGTAAGGCTTATTGGGTAATGGGTTTCCAATCAATCAATAGGATTATAATGGGTTCGGGTGTGAACCCGAACCAAAAAAAACACACACACACTCACACACACACACACACACTCACACAGCACACACCCTCACACACACATATAGCACACACTTACACTCACACACAGCACACACACACTCACACTCACACTCACACTCACACACACCCACAACACACACCCTCACACACACATACAGCACACACTCACACTCACACACACAGCACACACACACTCACACTCACACACACACACACACACAGCACACACCCTCTCTCTCACACACACAGCACACACTTCACTCCTACTCACTCTCACACTCACACACACAGCATACACACACACCCTCACACACACACACAGCCCACACACATACACACAACACACACACAGCACACCACACAACACCACACACACACACAACACACACACACACACAAAACACACACCACCACACACACACACACAGACAAATCACTTACAGCAGCAGCAGCAGAGGTGCTGCTGCTGCTGTGGGTGTCAGGACCGGCCAGCTCTGCTGGCCGGCGGTGGAGGAGCCCGCCGCTAGCTGGCCGGCGGTGGAGGAGCCCGCTGGCGGCGGGCCTGGCCGCCGGCGGTGGTCTGGCTGAGGGGAGTGAGAGAGAGAGAGAGGGAGTGAGAGAGTGAGAGAGAAAATAGGGGAAAAGAGGGGCGGCACCCATGGCCGGAGACGGCGACGGCCAAGGCCGGCTGGGGCGCGGCCGCCGCCGGCCGGGCACGCACCTGCGGCGCGTGGCCGGGGGAAAGCATGGCGATGGCACGCCGGCCACCGCCTGGGGCATGGGTCTGTTTCTCTGGACAGGGGAGAGATGAGAGAGAGAGAGAGTGATAGAGAGAGAGATAGAGAGAGGAGAGAGAGAAATTGGAGAGAGAGCGTTTAAGATTTTAGAGAGAGGAAGAGAGAGAGAGAGGTTTTAAGGGGAGAGAGAGAGGCGGTGGGAGTTTGGTCAAAGGCGGTGGGGAAAAGAAAGTGCTGGAACGAAGAAGAAGGGAAAGGAAAAGAAAAAGAAAAAGAAAAGAAAATATTTAAAATAATATTATTTTAATAGGTCAAAAATTGACTAGCTCCGATCGGTGCCCAAAATTACAGAAAATAGAGAATATTATTCTGAGACGTAAGATGAAGACGATTTGAAGAAATTTAATCCGGTTTGCAAATTAAAAATCCCGGAAGCTTTCGCCGATACGGGCGACACCGGTTTGGCCGGATTTTCGATAAATTCAGAAAAATCCCCGAAAAGATCCTAACGTAGCTCATGTGATTCTAAGACATTCAGTGAAAGCGGATTCTCAAAATCCAACTCCGATTGTGAAATAAAAATCGTAAAGTCGGTTATCGGCATCGGTCGACACCGACTACGGAGATTTTCCAAAATAATCCAGAAAAATTCTAGAAAATCCTGCAAAAATCTAGAATATTAGAAAATAATTTTTGAAACTGAATTCAGCTCAATCGGACTACTACAGAGGCCAAATCAATTTTGTACGTCGTATCGCGTACCGATACTGTGATACGTACACCGAGAATCAGGGGGTTACACTCCCCCTTTTTGATGATGATAAAACTCACGGAGTTTTATATGCATGGATTAAAAATAAGCTTCATAGAAGCTTCACCTTAACTCATGCATAGCATAAAACACGTAGATATTTAATGAAGCTCATAACTAACCAAACATAAACATATATGCATAAATAACATAGCATGCATATATAAACTAATCTTTCTCCCTTTTTATCAATCATCAACAAAGGGGTAAAAGACCAATTGAAAGAAATTTAGAGTTTATATATGTATATGCGATATACATCCATGAAGAGGAGAAACTACAAAGTTAACTCCCCTTACATACATGCATTACATGAAGAAAGAGATGACTAAACCCTAACCCATATAAGCATAATATACAATGTATAGACATAGATGTTAAGCTTCCCCAACACACATGTACTACATAAAGAAAAGAGATAAAACTCTTCTTTATATACTACACTCATCATGAATCTATATATAGAAGAGATGTTAAACTACCCTTTCATATAAGCAATACATGTCAAAACAAAATTTGAAAATCAATTAAAATAAATTTTGATACCACTTGTAATCTAACAAATTTTTGGCACCCTATGAAATCAATTAAACAAATTTTGATACTACTTGAAATCAATAAAATAAATTTTTTGATGCTACTTTGTTTTGCTTTCAAGTAGTCACGAAACTATAGATAAACACAAAACTAATTTTTTTGATAAACTGATATAAATATTATCTTATAGATACACTTGTAGATAAAATAAATATGAAATCATTTTAAGTTAAAAAAATTTTCTCTTTTTTTTGAAATAATCACAAAACTAATGTATAAGCTTGTTGGAAACAAAAGCAAATGTTTTGAAGTAAAACCAAGCTTAGAATGAAATCAATTTGTGTTATAAGACATATATGGTCAATGTAAAACAAGCACAATAAATCATATATATGTATGTATGTCAAAGAAACTACCACTTGAAATTTAACGCATACATATATCGAAAAATTGAATGAGTATACAAAAATAAAAAACCTGAGAATCATGTATATAACTCATATCGTCCACCCTATCATGCATAAGTTTTTAAAAAAAAACTCATTAAGGCACACAAAGCATGGTCGCCCAACCAACCACCCTTTAAGGGTAGAAATTTTCAAAAATAAGATTTTAAAATAATATACCTAGATTAAAAATACTACCAAGTGAAGAATAAAGAACTAATTTAAAATAGTTTTGAAAAATAGTTAAAAATCCTTCAAATATGAAACCAAATCATATATCTAATAAAACATGCTAATTATTCAAAAATTATCACTCAAGATCTATATAGCACATAAATGCTCATGAAAATAAAGTCATGAGTAAAAATAATATGAGTATATAAGAATCATGTGAATAACATATTCATGAAAATAAATCAATAACGCTCAAAATAAAAACTCAAATGAAATTATTTTTTCTAAAACATGATATATCATATAATCATATAAGAATCATCAAAACTAAGACATACCATGTACAATCAAACATAAAATGAGTATACAAATGAAATAAAACATGTATAGCATGAAGATCAAGTGTAACTCAAGAATTGTACATTTATAACACAAGTTTTAATAAGATTTGCATATGAATATATGATATAAACAAATAAAGCATATAAAAACATGAATCTTCCAAAAGAAATAGGCATGCAAAATCATTCGAAAGCATGAAGAAAGTTTTTCAAAAATACATGCATAGTTTACAACCAATCAACTCAACATTAAGCACAAAACAATATATGATTGAGTTTAGATTACTACACTAGCATATAAACATTTAAAATATTTTTAAAGGTGGAGAATGAAATTGTTACCAATACCGATGTAGCAAATCCATTTCTTCAAAATAAGATGGTCCTCCCACCAAAACTCATTGATAGCGATGCATCCATGATGTATCCATCAAGCTCCGATTGTATTTACCACCAAGGCACCAATCCTCTCACATCTTGTGAGAGCCCACACCTACATCAAAAACAAGTGGTGTGAATTTTGGTACCCATATCTTTTTGGGTCATGGGGGTTAGTAACTTTTGAAACTCAAATATTTTTATTTGCAAATTTTGAGAATTTAATCTATCAAAATAAAATTGCAAGATGGCCTCTACGGCGGCGATGTGTATATGTGTACACTCTAGCATACATAGAGGAATAAGTATGATTACGATGTGCATGAGATGTATGCCGTGGAGTATGTGCATGAACATGTGGAATATGTTTCTTGCGAAATATAGATTCCAATCTACTATGATTAAAGGCACAATTGCTCAATTTTGAGCTCAAACAATCAATCCTATTTTTCAAAACAACATTATTAGCATGAGAAATATGACAAGTATGGAAATTAAAATTATTTTCTTAGACAGAGAAATAGAAGTCTTTTCTTTTTCAACCGAAATAATCTTCTTTTTCAAAGACCCATTTTCATTTAAACAATATCCTTTCCTTTAGAAATCAAAACAGCTTGATTTTTCAAAGATTCATTTTCTTTTGAAATAATTTCAAATTTATTTTGAAAAGAATCTTTTTCTTTTAAAATGGAATCATTTTCTTTCTTCAATCTTTTGTTTTCAACCTTTAACAAATCATATTTTTCAAGAAGTTTTTGACAAAACATAGTAAGATCATCATATGACATATCATCATCTCCATCAAGGTCGGATTCTGAATTTACCTCAAGGGGGTCATCCCCATGGACCATATGACACATGTTGGAAGTATCACTTCTTTGATCCGAGTCACTCTCCTTATCATGTGGTATTTGTTCATCAAGAGTGATAAGAGTGTTCGAAATTACAAAAGCCAAATCAATGTTAGAAACTCTAGATAAATACTCATCATTTAGGGTTGATTTTAAAGCATAAAAGGCTTTTTTATTAGCTCAAGATATTTACCATTAACAAAATAGGATTCTTTAATAGTGGCAAGATAGATATGAATACCAAGAGATTTGAGATACAAAGGCATCCTAACTTTTAATTTTTGAAGTTAAGAATATCAACATAGGAGGTGCAATAAAATTCATATGTGTGTACGTAAATATTGTGATTAGCAAATAAAAAGATCTTAACTCTAGGTTGTTAGACCCAAATCAAGAGCACCAAGCTCTGATACTACTTGTAAATCACCTAGAGGGGGGTGAATAGATGATGTGTTAATCAAATGCCAAACAATGCGGAATTAAAAATTTTCAATGTAAACTAAAACTATCACACAATGTATAACCAAAGAGTGAAGCCGAATTTTCAGTGTAGGGTTCTGAATTTCTCCTCAAGATTCCTCTAGATTAAGAGTTAAGGTGCTACTATAGCTATCTTGATTAAAACTATTGGCCCAAGGTTACAATCACCCATGATTAGTGTATTTTGATGATTACAAAACATATTAGTTATTTGTACTAATAATATTTGTTGTTTAAGTGTGTTTCAGGTTTCTATTCATTCTAGAAATCTTCTCTCACAAATACAAGGATTTGGACTCAAGTCAACTCCAATTGGCTCAAGGAACAAGTGTTGAAGATCATATGAAGAAGCCTATTGAAGATCTTAAAGTCCTTAGAATCATTATAAGAATAGAATGTTAAAGTTTGAGTCTTGGTTATTTGGCTCTAGGATACACACACACAAAAAATTTGGTTTTGATAAAATTTGGTCTTGTTTTCATTTTCAAAATTTGGTTTCATGCCTTAGTAGAGATTTACATGAACCTAAGTTTTATAAAATAAATATCTTGTCTAGATCATGTATACATACTCCTACTAACATGTCACTCTAGTTTGTTTAAACCTAAAACAATTTTCAAATTTTTCCAAGTTCAAAATCCTGCAGTTTTTCCCATTTCAGGCTGACCGGCCGACCGGCGCCATAGCCTGGACGTGCACGTCTGTGCACATCCGTCGGTCGACCGCACCGGTCGACCGACCAAGAGCACACTGCTCTCTGGTTTTCTGAGTCGACCGGACCGGTCGACCGGAAGAAGGAAACTGTGTTTCCTCTTTTGGGACGGTCGACCGGACCGGTCGACCGAGAGCCAACGGCTCTTTGCAGCTGGGCTGGCGGTCGACCGGACCGGTCGACCGCCAGGCCTGCAACAATCCAACGGCTCTTTCCTCTTTGGGCATTTCTGAAAATCTGTTTCTTTTTTCTGCTTTAACAGACTTTTAGGGAGTTGTTGGGGAGCTTTTGCAGGTCAAATTAGGTGTAAAGAAATTATTTTTAACCTATTTTTAACCCTATAAATAGAGGAGAAGTCTCTCTTGCATATCACCAAGAAAAATCCTCAAGTTTGTGTTGTTTTCAAAAGAGAAAAGAAAAGTGTTTAAAGCCTTCATTCCAATTCTTTTAAAGTTTGTTTTTCAGTTGTGTTTGATTGTCTATATCACTCTACAACTGAAGTTTTCTCACCACACTTCATAGAGCCAAAAATCCTATACTCATTCTATAGTGAAGTTGTAATAGAAGTGAGAGTGTTTGTAAAAGAGTTTGAGAAAAAGTGTAGTGATCTTGTTGTGATCACTTTGTTCTTGTAATCCTTTCCTTGTGGAGCAACCTCTTCGGTAGAGGTCCTTTTGTACTCGGTGGAGCTCGGTGCTCGGTCTTCGGTAGACCAAATTGTAAAGGCGTCCTCGGTGGATAGTGGAAACCCTTCACGGAGGTGAAGGCGGGGAGTAGAGCGGTGGCTCGAACCTCGAAACAAATATTTGTGTTTGCGATTGCCTTTGCGTCCAATTCTTGCTTTAAATTCCTCTAACACTTTATTGCTCCTTATTACTTACTTGTGATCTTGTATCTTCCTTGTGCTTTTAATTCAAGCTTGTAATTCTTGTGATATATTGTGTGCATCTCATTTCTCATCATCATACTTTGCCTTGATCGATCATATCTCAATACAACAAGGTTGCATTGCGCACCTCTAACCCATATCAAGGGAATTGGGAGGAAGGAGTTCAGAACCTCGCAAGGGGTATTCGGCTCTTAGTCTTGTTTTTGAGAGATCGTTGCATCATTCATCATACTTAGTTCAAAAAGATCATTAGATTAGCAATTACACCTATTCACCCCCCTCTAGGTGTTTTTCAATTGGTATCAGAGCTTGGACTCTAGGATTTGGTTTAACAACCTTAGAGAAGATCCTAATTTGCTAATCATTTCATTCATATTCATATAGTAAAAATGGCCGATGGAATTAAGACCCCTCCTAAGTTTGATGGACTTAACTTTCCCATATGGAAAGTTAAGATGACCGTGTTTTTGCAATCTCTAGGTAGCCGAGTTGCAAAAGCCGTGACTAAGTCCTTTAGTGTACCCCCCGGTGACGAATCCACTTGGTCCGAAATAGAGACTAAGGAATTCGATGCCAATGCCAAAGCTCACTATGCACTTCTACAAGCCCTTAATGATGATGACATTTCTAGGGTTATCCATTGCAAATCCGCATATGAGATTTGGTCACACTTGATAGTCACACATGAGGGGACCTCACAAGTAAAGAAGGCTAAGATTGACCTTCTTCGGTCTCAATATGAAACATTTAGCATGCAAGAAAATGAAACCATAGATGATATGGTTACAAGATTTACCAAGATTACTAATGGACTCTCTTCTTTAGGTGAAGATATCAACAATGATCAAAGAGTAAGGAAGATCATCCGAGCTCTTCCTACTTCATGGGAAGTTAAAGCAACAACCTTGAAGGAACTCAACGACAATGAAGAGATGGAGCTTATAGGTCTCATTGGAAACCTCAAAACCCATGAGATGGAAAGGAAAGCAAGGGAGGATATGGCTCCTTCCAAAAAGAAGACTATCGCCTTCAAGAGTCAAGCTACACACTCCGATGACGACGATGAAGAAGAAGATGATGAGGAGCTCTCACTCCTTATTAAGAATATCCGGAGGATGTACAACAAGGCGAAGTACCAAGGTAGAAGAAGATGGCAAGGAGGCAAAGAAGAAAGAAGGATCACTTGTTTCAATTGCCAAAAGCCCGGACACATTGTTGCGGAGTGTCCGGACAAAGCTAAGCCCTCCACATCAAAGAAGCCCTACAAGAAGAAGGCTATGAAGGCAACTTGGGATTCGGAGACCGAATCCGAGGAAGAAATAGACACCGCCAACATGTGCTTCATGGCTAATGAAGGCACAAGCAAGGTAACCTCTTCCCCTTCCCATGATAATGAGCTTTCTATGGATGAATTAGAAGAGGCTTTTGTTGAGTTGTCACAAAATTATGATTTCTTAAAGAAAAAGTATTTAAAAATGAAAAAGGAAAATGAATCCTTAAGTCATCAAGTTTTTACTCTTACAAAAGAAAAAGATGATTTGGTTTCCACCTTGGCCTCTACTAAAAATGATTTTGAAAAATATAAGATTTCTTGCAAAGGTAAGGCCCCACTAATTGATTCTAATGAAGTTTCTCTGCTTAAGGAAAGATTAGACTCATTAAGTGTTGTTTTGAAAAATTGTGAGTTTAACAAGAAGAAAAATGAGGCTATGTTTCCTAAGAAACAAGCCCCAAAGAAAATGCTCATGCTCATGTTCATGTTCATGCTACACAACCTAAACAACATGGCAAAACCCCAAAACATGCTCACACTACACGTACACATCATGCATTCATGTATGGTAGAGTGTTCTCATGTTCACATTGTGGGCGGAAAGGACACTTAACCAATTTTTGCTATGATAGACTAAATGCATCACATCATAATATTTGGGTTCGAGGCACTAACTTTAAAGGACCCAAGAAAGTTTGGGTACCAAAATCAACAATTATGTTAAATGATATAGGTACTTTCCAAAGCCCAACGACGTAGAGGATTGTGGTATCTTGATAGCGGTTGCTCAAGGCACATGACTTGGGACATCAACAAATTTGCAACCCTATCAAGATATCATGAAGGTGGCACCGTCACCTTCGGAGATGACGCCAAGGGTAAAATCATCGGTATTGGTAATGTAAAACTTGGCACCTCTCCTTTAATTGAAAATGTAGTTTTAGTTGATGGCCTCAAGCATAATCTCTTGAGTGTTAGTCAACTTTGTGATAAAGGCTTTGATGTTGTTTTTGATAATGTTGCTTGTAAAGTAATTGATAGAACTTCTAATGTTTGTGTATTTTTCGGTTTTCGTGAAAGTAATGTCTATATGATTGATATGTTAAATATGTCTTGTAATATTACTTGTTTGAAAGCCCTCGATGATGACTCTTGGTTGTGGCATAGGAGATTAGGCCATATTTCTTTTGATCACATTTCTAGGTTAAACACAAAGGAAATGGTGAAAGGTATTCCTTGCTTGAATTTTGAAAAGGACCGAGTTTATGACGCATGTCAATTTGGGAAACAAACTAAGTCTTCTTTCAAGTCAATTAAGGATATCATGACATCACGTCCTTTGGAGTTAATCCATATGGATCTTTTTGGCCCTACACAAACCAAAAGTCTAAGTGGGAATAGATTTGCTTATGTTTTGGTTGATGACTTTTCAAGGTTTACTTGGGTTTTCTTTCTTGAACACAAAAACCAAGCATTTTCGTATTTCCAAACTTTTAAGAAAAGAGTTGAAAAAGAAAAAGATATTTCGATTTTGAGAATAAGAAGTGATAGAGGAGGTGAATTCATTAACCAACCCTTTACCACTTTTTGTGATGAACATGGAATAAAGCATGAACTATCTTGTCCTAGAACTCCACAACAAAATGGAGTAGTTGAACGGAAAAATAGAACATTACAAGAGATGGCTAGGACAATGCTAAGTGAATACGGTCTACCACATTATTTGTGGGCCGAGGCCGTTAATACATCATGCTATATATCAAATCGTGTTTTCTTATGTAAAAATACTACTAAAACTTCTTTTGAAATGTACTTTTCTAGAAAACTAAATGTTTCATATTTCAAAGTTTTTGGATGCAAATGTTTTGTTTTAAATACAAAAGATAATTTAGGAAAGTTTGATGCTAGATCTTATGAGGCTATTTTTGTAGGTTACTCAAACACTAGTAAGGCTTATAGAGTTTTTATTAGATCATCATTGACTATTGAAGAGTCTATTCATGTTAAGTTTGAGGAATCTAACAAGTTTGTTAAGAATGTTGTAGAAATAGATGCATTGGATGAAGGTTTGGAGAAAGTGACCTTGGAGGATGCTTCTACTATGGGAGACAAACCAAAGGATGATGAAGGAAGCAAAGCTAAGGTGGAAGAGGCACAAGGAAATGAAAATCAAACACATGAGGTGGAGCCTACTCAACCACTACCAAAGGATTGGAGATACAATCCACATCATCCCAAGGACCTCGTCATAGGTGAAGTATCAAAAGGGGTAACTACTCGCTCTAGACTTCATGACTATTGTGGTAACTATGCATTCATTTCTCATATTGAACCCAAAAATGTCCTCGAAGCCGAGGTCGATTCATATTGGTTGCTAGCCATGCAAGAGGAGCTCAATCAATTTGAGCGCAACCAAGTTTGGCACCTTGTTCCTAGGCCCCACGATAGACCAACAATTGGTACTAAGTGGATCTTTAAGAACAAGTTGGATGAATCGGGTAATGTAGTTAGAAACAAGGCTAGGTTAGTTGCCCAAGGTTACACTCAAATCGAAGGGATCGATTTTGAAGAAACCTTTGCACCCGTAGCACGGCTTGAAGCCATACGGATGACACTAGCATTTGCCTCATATAAAGATTTCAAATTATTTCAAATGGATGTTAAAAGTGCTTTTCTAAATGGATTTATTGAAGAGGAGGTGTATGTTGAACAACCCCTCGGGTTTGTTGATCCTACACATCCGGATTTTATTTTTAAATTAGATAAAGCTCTTTATGGTTTAAAACAAGCCCCTAGGGCTTGGTATGAAAGACTTTCTTCATTTTTGATTTCAAATGGTTTTAAGAAAGGTAAAATTGATACAACCTTGTTTACAAAACATGTAAAAAATGATATTCTTATTGTGCAAATTTATGTAGATGATATTATTTTTGATTCTACTAATGAATCTCTTTGCCAAGCTTTTGAATCATGCATGAAGGATGAATTCGAAATGTCTATGATGGGGGAACTCAACTATTTCCTTGGACTCCAAATCAAGCAAAAGAAGGATGGGATCTTCATCAATCAAGCCAAGTACACAAAAGAACTAATCAAGAGATTCGAGCTTGAAGGATCGAAAGTAAGCAAAACTCCCATGGCAACAACTACAAAGCTTGACAAGGATGAACAAGGTAAAAGTGTAGACATTAAATTATATCGTAGCATGATTGGTAGTTTGCTTTATTTGACGGCTAGTAGGCCGGATATTATGTTTTCCGTTTGTCTTTGTGCACGTTTTCAATCTTGTCCTAAAGAGTCTCACATAATTGCGGTTAAACGCATAATTAGATACCTTAAAGGCACTATTGAAATGGGTTTTTGGTATCCTAAAACCGGATTATTTGAAATGAAGAGTTTTTCGGATGCCGACTATGCGGGTTGTAGGGTAGATAGGAAGAGCACAAGTGGAACATGTCAATTCTTAGGTAATTGTCTTGTATCTTGGTCTTCCAAAAAGCAAAATTCGGTAGCCCTTTCAACCGCCGAGGCGGAGTATGTTGCAGCCGGAGCTTGTTGTGCACAAGTTCTTTGGATGAAACATACTCTCCTTGACTATGATTTACACTTTGATCATGTTAAAATATTTTGTGATAATACTAGTACTATTCACATGACAAAGAATGCAAATCAACATAGTAAAACCATACACATTGACATTAGGTATCACTTTCTTAGAGATCATTATGAGAAAGGTGATATTGATATTGATTATGTTTCTACCGATTTTCAACTTGCCGATATTTTTACTAAACCTCTAGATTATGCTAGATTTTCATTTATTTGTGGTGAGTTGAATGTTTGCATGATAGATTCTTAAAAATATTTCTATTTTGGTGTTTTGTTTTGTTTTAACCCTTTTTGATGTATGACAAAAAGGGGGAGAATAAGTTTGTTGATTTAAAAGTTTAAGTTTGATACTATTTGAGTTTCATTTCATGGAGAAAAATATATAAGTATAATTAAAGTATTTATTGAAAAAGAAATAAGTTTGCTTATAGTTTGAGTTTAGTTTATTTACTATAAGTTTAAAAAGAAAAATTATTTGTTTAATTGGTATTAAGTTTGATTTCAATTGGTATTTAAGTTTTTGACAAAAATATTGGGTTTTCAATGCTTCATGTATCTCACTAACTAATAGTTATTTTTTTTTACATAGCATTGTTTGAGGGGGAGCTTTCCAAGCTCTTCTTTCTTTATTTGTTTAAATAACTTATATGTTTTGTCATCATCAAAAAGGGGGAGATTGTTGGCCCAAGGTTACAATCACCCATGATTAGTGTATTTTGATGATTACAAAACATATTAGTTATTTGTACTAATAATATTTGTTGTTTAAGTGTGTTTCAGGTTTCTATTCATTCTAAAAATCTTCTCTCACAAATACAAGGATTTGGACTCAAGTCAACTCCAATTGGCTCAAGGAACAAGTGTTGAAGATCATATGAAGAAGCCTATTGAAGATCTTGAAGTCCTTAGAATCATTGTAAGAATAGAATGTTAAAGTTTGAGTCTTGGTTATTTGGCTCTAGGATACACACACACAAAAAATTTGGTTTTGATAAAATTTGGTCTTGTTTTCATTTTCAAAATTTGGTTTCATGCCTTAGTAGAGATTTACATGAACCTAAGTTTTATAAAATAAATATCTTGTCTAGATCATGTATACATACTCCTACTAACAGGTCACTCTAGTTTGTTTAAACCTAAAATAATTTTTCAAATTTTTCCAAGTTCAAAATCCTGCAGTTTTTCCCATTTCAGGCTGACCGGCCGACCGGCCCGGTCGACCGGCGCCATAGCCTTGACGTGCACGTCTGTGCACGTCCGTCGGTCGACCGCACCGGTCGACCGACCAAGAGCACACTGCTCTCTGGTTTTCTGAGTCGACCGGACCGGTCGACCGGAAGAAGGAAACTGTGTTTCCTCTTTTGGGACGGTCGACCGGACCGATCGACCGAGAGCCAACGGCTCTTTGCAGCTGGGCTGGCGGTCGACCGGACCGGTCGACCGCCAGGCCTGCAACAATCCAACGGCTCTTTCCTCTTTGGGCATTTCTGAAAATCTGTTTCTTTTTTCTGCTTTAACAGACTTTTAGGGAGTTGTTGGGGAGCTTTTGCAGGTCAAATTAGGTGTAAAGAAATTGTTTTTAACCTATTTTTAACCCTATAAATAGAGGAGAAGTCTCTCTTGCATATCACCAAGAAAAATCCTCAAGTTTGTGTTGTTTTCAAAAGAGAAAAGAAAAGAGTTTAAAGCCTTCATTCCAATTCTTTTAAAGTTTGTTTTTCAGTTGTGTTTGATTGTCTATATCACTCTATAACTGAAGTTTTCTCACCACACTTCATAGAGCCAAAAATCCTATACTCATTCTATAGTGAAGTTGTAATAGAAGTGAGAGTGTTTGTAAAAGAGTTTGAGAAAAAGTGTAGTGATCTTGTTGTGATCACTTTGTTCTTGTAATCCTTTCCTTATGGAGCAACCTCTTCGGTAGAGGTCCTTTTGTACTCGGTGGAGCTCGGTGCTCGGTCTTCTGTAGACCAAATTGTAAAGGCGTCCTCGGTGGATAGTGGAAACCCTTCACGGAGGTGAAGGCGGGGAGTAGAGCGGTGGCTCGAACCTCGAAACAAATATTTGTGTTTGCGATTGCCTTTGCGTCCAATTCTTGCTTTAAATTCCTCTAACACTTTATTGCTCCTTATTACTTGCTTGTGATCTTGTATCTTCCTTGTGCTTTTAATTCAAGCTTGTAATTCTTGTGATATATTGTGTGCATCTCATTTCTCATCATCATACTTTGCCTTGATCGATCATATCTTAATACAACAAGGTTGCATTGCGCACCTCTAACCCATATCAAGGGGAATTGGGAGGAAGGAGTTCAGAACCTCGCAAGGGGTATTCGGCTCTTAGTCTTGTTTTTGAGAGATCGTTGCATCATTCATCATACTTAGTTCAAAAAGATCATTAGATTAGCAATTACACCTATTCACCCCCCTCTAGGTGTTTTTCACAAACTAGTGTGAGCACAGACACAATATCAAGCATATAAAGATAGACAAGAAATAAGAGCATGCAGGATATCAAACAATCTCAAGCATGTATATCTATGAAGCATAAGTAATATCAAGCATATAATAAATGAGCACAAATATAATAAGCATGTAAGATATAAATACAAGTGAGTTGAGAGAGAGAGATGAGCAATCACAAACACGGGAGAATTATTTCGAGGTTCGAGCCACTTACTTTACGTTCCCGCCTTCATTACTATGAAGAATTTTCATTAAAAGCGATCCCGCAAGATCACTTAGTGACACAACACCTACAACAATATCCCTCAAGAACTCAACTGACCCGCAAGTCCCTCACTTGTTCTTATAAGAACAACACGCAACGCGAACCTGCAAGCTAGCCGAGGCCGCAACCTCCAACTTCTTCTCAATACAAAGTAGAATATTTTGTGATCACTACTTGATCACAAATAAACACTCTCACATACAAGAATCCATATAGGATGGATATAACAATGGATAGCTCAAGTTTGTGTGAGAAAACTTAGATAGATTTGAGAGAGAAAAGCTTAAGAAAATCTTTTTGAAAAACATAAGAGAAGCATTCTTGAAAACTCTCTTTTGATAAATGAAGCTCCTAAAACTTATTGAGAAAACTTTATTGAAGATGGAAAAATAAGCTCTTGAAAAACTTCTTAAAATCTTGTAGAAAAACTGGCCAAAAGATTCTTTTATAAAGGCTGTAAAAACTAGCCATTATGGCTCAGAATGGCCTGTCGGTCGACCGGCTGGTTGACCGGCCAATGACCAATATTTTGACTGTTGGGGTTGCTAGTCGACCGCACCCAAAACCACAGAGAGTTTAACTCTATGTCCGTCAATCGCCCGGTCGATCAAGCCAAGCGCGAGAGTGGGCTTGAGGCAGTCGGTCGACCGCCCAATGGGCTCGTGTTAGTGTGCACGTCGGTCGACCGGTCGGTTGACCGAGCCAGCCTTCGGTTGACCAGTCGGTCGATAGCAAGCAGCCCAAAACACATTTTACAGGGTGTTTAAAAATCTTTTTAAATACATTTTAAATCCCATAATATCTTCATAAAATCCACAAAAATAAGTTTATTGACATATTATGTAGCACAAATATATGTGGTCAAAAATTAACGCATATTACAAACATGTAAACTATTTTTGAAGTAAAGAAATTAAGGCATAAATCAAAGCTGGTATTTTCAAAAACCAACTTCTAAATGAAAATTTGATTTTTCTATAAACTTGTATAAATAAAAAAATAAAATATTAAAATATTTTTGAAGCATAGTGTAAATGGATAGAATCCAATACACAGTAAATGATATATACTTATTTTTGACTATAAGTTCAAAACTAAGTTTTGATAAAAATAAAACTTAAACACATGATATAAACTCATCAAAATAAGTTATCTAAACAATATAAAGTAAGGATGTTTATGAATGAAATCCAATATACATACAAATCATGTAAACTTGTTTTGATGAATTCTATTCATGAAACAAAAAGGTGTATTTTTGAAAATTCAAAAACACAAATATGTATTCATGATAAACTAAAACGCATAGAAATAAGTTTTTATAGACCTATGAGGTTCAAATATGTGTGAATAGAATTCAACACATATTGCAAACTATAAAACTTATTTTATTGAGATAAAAATCATGAAAATATAATCTTTTGAAGTTAAAGTGGTTAAACCGAAACACAAAATATTTAACATAAAAGACAATATATAAATTTTGTTTGCGCGCATGAGCTTGAGCAATCCACAACTAATCTATCCTTTACATTTTATCCTAAAACAAAAAATTTAAACTTACAAACTCTTGACTCAAGTCTTCTCGAAAATTTTCTCTTGAAATCCTCTTCTCCATCTTGACATGATCCAAACTTGATCTATGAGTTAGACTTTTTTTGAGTACTTGATGCGATCTTGAAGTCCGAGCTCTTGAATCAACATGTGATAACTTTAAAACTTGACTTCAAAATTTTTGTTGAAGCTAAACATCGACTAAGATTTTGACTGAATATCTGAAACTTAATGAACACAAGATCATTCGTATTATAACTACATGAGTTAATCATCATCAAAACTAAAATAATGGACTTTTGGGCCAACAACATTTTGATTGATAAAAAATCTAAAACAAAAAGAGAGAGAGCATACGAGAAAAAAATATGTCGTACGAGAGTCACATTCCAGGTTGAAGTTGTCTTTGATGATCTTCGTCTTTCCCGAAGCTCTCTCGTAGGATTTTTGTCATAGATTTGAAGGTGTATACCATGTTACTTTTATATTTGAAGTGTATCTTACAAGGAACATGGTGTTCACTTTCAGAATCTATGACAAAATAGGAGATCACCGGTGATGGGATGGTTGCGCGGGAGCAGCGTTGAAGTCGAGGATCTCTGTGGCTATTCGGCGGCTTGTTGTGGGGTGCCTTTAGGGTTTTTATAAATAGGATAGAATAGGGAAGCCCGTGTAATTTTCACCAATAAACAGGTATTTTGAACTTTTCCTCAAAGGTAAATGTGTCCACTCAAAATATGAGAGAACAATGATTTTTTAATAGGTGTCTTAATCAATTCTCTGAGTGTCTTTATCCGTGCTCTTTTATTTCCCTCAATATAGTATCAACAAATGATGAAACCTATGCATATTCTTCAATTTGAGGAGGGCTTTTTTGAAACGAAAGGACCTATCAGACGATAGAGAGACCCCAGAGGGCACCTGGGGATTAAGTCAAGGGATCCAGAAGCTCGGTCCATGAAGAGGGAAATAATATGATTTTTTTAAGAAAAAATTTATTTTTAAAAAAATAAACCATAACCTGATGCAAATAAGATTTAAACTTCAAAACTCTTGCCCGCTTCAAATGAGATTTTAGCACTCTACTACAAAAAACATATGCAAATAATATAATTTTTAGACGAGCTTTTGTATTCTTTGTGGATTAAATTTCGAGCTGGATTAAATTAGTTCCATCTTTTTTTTTCAAAAACCCAATTATATTACTCATTGTGAAATTTAGTCTAAACTTCAAATTTGCTAGAACCAATGATATGTCATATAAACTCTATTTTGCCTTAAAGTGTCTTCAATAAAGCAGGATGATTCTCTACTGAATTCAATAGAACAAGCATGAATTATGACAAACTTCGACAACACAAAGAATGTTCTACAATTTACTCAAGCATATGACATCAATCATACACTAATACGACATAATCATTTGAAATCAAGCAAAAATGTAAAAAAACTACAATGAATTGTCTTCCGTTTTCAAAAAAACTATTCTAAACTTTCAAAAAAATGTATAAAACTACCATGATATTTCTCTGATATTTCAAGAAACTACCATCCATTGGCAAAACATAAGGTTAACGGTCACGTGCATATCACGTGACCATAAATATTATATCCTTATTTATTTTAAGTTAAAAAGTTAATTTTTTTTAAAGAATATAGGTCATTATTTGGTGCATGCGTGATTTGAAGTTCAGACTTCTTATTTGCTGCAAAAAGATTTTACCAGTGTGCTATAGCATCACTTACATTTTTGACCAGTTAATATTCTTAATTAAGTAGCCTAGGACTCGTAACGGACCGAGGGAAACAACATTTGATGGTGAAATTTGTTTGTTGCCCCATAGAAATAAATAAAAATAAATAAGATTGAATGAAACTGGTTTTGGAAATGGTAAAAAAATTAAAAAAGGAAATAAAACAATTAATGTTTGAATAGTACTTAATAACACTAAGCTTTCTTAATCATTACATTAAGATTACCAATCCAGAAACGAACAGATGCTGTAAGAACTCTCTTAATCTCTATTATTATATATAAAAAAAATAGTAGGCGTTATAAGTAAAGCATTAATTAAAAACTACAATAATATATGATAGTTTTAATAATTATTATACCTAAGAATGCTTAATTTCTGCTAGTTTGAAAGTGATTCAATTGACGTTCGTTTTCATTTTCTTAGATAATTTAATTGTTGAGCGTTAAACTTTCTTGTCATTATCATCATCAGCATCTATGATCTTAATAGTTATTACTTAATTGCATGCATGTGTGCAGTCCACAGATATGGGGAAGCGGTCAGTATCCGTAAAAGGATTCTTTCGTAATCAACCAGACTAGCAAGGTGCGTATCAACTAACTTACATGTGAATTAATTAATTAATTAATTAATAATCAATCAATGTTGTCTGTTTGATCAACCAACTACTTGCACCGTGGTGCATTAATGAGAGCGTAATAGATTTGAATCTCCTCATCCACAGTGGGCGAGAGAATACTTCGAATAAATCTATAGGGTGTACTAAGGGGTGTTACGTAGCGATTAGTTTTTGCGACGTATTGAGGCCGCTAGTCCTTTCTAAGATATTCTTATTGTGATTCATGTATGTGTACTACATTTTTCATTCTCCCTCATTGAAGTTTCTTTCTTTCGTTATTGTGAGTTTTTTCCCTCTGTTATAATAGAGATTTTTTTCCCCACTTGAGGCTGTGATATAAACTTATGAGACTTTTTGTTGGCCCAAAAGCTCATCATTGTAGTTTTGATGATTATTAATGCATGTTGTTATTGTACTAATGATTTTGTGTTGTTAAGCTTCAGATATTTATCGACATATTAGTTTGATGTTTAGTTTCAACAAAAAATTTAAAATCAAGTTTTGAAGTGAACACGTGTTGATTCAAAAGAGCTCATGCTTAAAAATCACATCAAGTACTCAAGGAGAAGTCTAACTCGATGGAATCAAGTTTGGATCAAGTCAACATTGAGAAGAAGATTTATTCAAGAAGAAGACTTGAGTCAAGAGTTTGTAAGTTTATAATTTATATAAAGAATAGATTAGTTTGATTGCTCAAGCTTATACATACACACACAAAAGTTTGGTTTTCGAAAAATACGGTGTTGATTTTATGATTAAATTTCTATATCTCAAAAACTAGTTCACATGTTTATAATATGTGTTGATTTTTCATCACATACTTGTAATATATTGTATTTACATGAACTTATTTTTGTAAAATTTATAAAGATTTATTAGATTTAAAAATGAATTTAAAAAGATGTCTGTATGTTTCAAAATGTTGGTTTTTGGGTTGAGTCGATCGCCTGTACGGTCGCTGACCGCAGAGCTCATTTGCTCTGTCGGTCAACCACACGGTCGATCAATGTGCACAAGACATGCACAAACCCATGTGACTTGAGCTCGATCGACCGACTGGTCGACCGCAGTAAAGATCGATCGACCGACCGGTTGACCGACTGAGTCTATATAGCTCTTGGGTTTTCTCGGTTAACGGGGCGGTCGATCGTTCTGTTGATTTGCTCAAACACCCTTTCAGTAATTTGGCTGTAACTTTTTATTCTGATATTTAATCAATGTAGTTTGAATTGCATTTCAAAGATAACTTTTAGAGCTACATTTTTTATTAAACAATCATTTTTTGATTCAAAGGTTAAAGATATCAAATATTGGTTAAAGTCAGTTCATGTTCTTAAAACAGTTTACAGTTTTCTGTTTGACACTTTTCACTATTTTGATCATATATTTTTACTCAGATATCATATCAATTGATTCAAGTTGAATTAGAAAGATATCTTAACGGTCTACAAATTATTCCTGTATTCCCAAACACTGAAGTTTTTGTGCCTCAAAAATGAGCTTAAAGTTTATATTATGCGTTGTGGTCTCAGGTCAGGGGCCGACCGGCTACAGTAGCTGGTCGACCGAGGCCTGGCACTCAGTGGCCCACAACGGTTAGTAAACTAGCCATTGGGGGCTTGGATTAGTGTTTTTTCCCTAACATTAGCCAACGGCTACTATATAGGGCATTTCTGTAATATTTTTTTGGGTTTTTTATTTGTTTTCAAACCTTATATAGAGTTTGGATTTGGGATTTTCTTAAAAAAAAAAAAGATTTCTTCCACAAGTTTTTGAGTAAAATATTTTCTATCTATTAGAAAGTCTTTAATAAAATTTTTAGAGAAATTATTTCCTATCCTCAAGAGGGATTTTCCCTAGTGTTTCTAGAGCTATTTTTCAACTTTAAAAGGAGTTTTTCTTGAGTCTCGAAATTCAAATCTATCTAGTTTTCTCACACAAGGTTGAGCCTTTCATTGCTAGATATATCCTATAAGATCCTTATTTGTGAGAGAATTTATTTATAGTCAAGAGTGTTGATCACAAGGTTTCTTTTCTTGTACTTGTAGAGTTGGAGGTTGCGGTCTTAGCGAGCTTACGGGTCATATTTATTGTTGTTCTTGCGGGAACAAGTGAGAAATTTGCAGGTCCGAGAGTTCTTATACGTGTTGCAACACCGTGTGATCTTGCGGAATCGATTTTAGTAGAAATCTTTCATTGCGGTGAAGGCGGGATGTAGAACAAGTGGCTCGAACCTCGAAACAATTCTCTCGTGTTTGCGATTGCTTATCTCTTTCTATTACTCACTTGTGCTTATATATCTTGCATGCTCATATTGTCATATCTTTATATGATTGATATTACTTGTGTTCAATTGATATATACATGCTTGGGATTGAATAATTATTTAATATTGTTTACTTGCTTCACTTAGTGTAGAATTATTAGTTTAAATTTTAATTCCGCATTTGATTAGCACATCACCTATTCATCCCCTCTAGGTGATTACAAATGGTATTAGAGCTTGATGCACTTGATTTGAGTCTAACAACCTAGAGTGAAAGATCATTAGTTTACTAATCACATTATTTATTTATACTCACACATGGATTTTCTTGCACCTCTCATTTTTGATTTTCTTGACTTTCAAAATTGGAAAGTTAAGATGACTTTAAATCTTAAAGCCCTCGATATACATGTTTATCTTGTCACTATTAAAGAATCATATTTTGTAAATGGTAAATATCTTGAGGCTAATGTAAAAACTATTCATGTTTAAAACTAACCCTAAATAATGATTATTTATCTAGAGTTTCTAATATTGATTCGGATTTTGTAGTATGAAACACTTTGACATCTCTTGGTGAACAAATGCAAAATGACAAAGAGAAAGACTCGAATCAAGAAAGTGACGTTCCGACCGTGCTACATGGTCCAAGGGGATGACCCCCTTGAGGTAAATTTGGAATATGATCTTGATGAAGATGATGCTATGTCATATGATAATCTTACTGTGTTTTGTCAAAAACTTCTTGAAAGATATGATATTTTAAAAGTTGAAAATAAAAGTTTGAAGAAAGAAAATATGTCTTTGTTGAATGAAAATGATTTTTTGAAAAATCAAGTTTTTAATGAAAATGATTCTTCAAAATCGAGTATTGTTTTGAAAGAAAATGAATTTCTGAGAAAGAAAAATATTTTCTTTTCTTCTAAATTGAATGTTATTTTTAAAGGAAACAATTATTTGAAAAAACCAAGTTGATTCCATTTCTAAAGAAAAAGAAATTGCTTTGAAAGAAAAGGATGATTTATCTATTTCCTTTAATAATCTTAAAAGAGATTTTGATTCTCATGCTTATCATGTTTCTCATGCTAATAATGTTGTGTCCTCTTTGGACAAAAATAAGATTCATATTTTTGAAAAATAGAATTGATTGTTTGAGCTCAAATTTGAGCAATTGTGCATTTAATAATTCTATATTGGAAACCTTATTTCAAAAGAAGCAAGCTACACATATTCATGCACTCCCTCCACGGCATACATCACATGCACACCATGCTCACACCCATATGTATGATAGAGTGTACACATGTACACATTGCGGACGCAAAAGTCATCTTACAAAATTTTGCTATGATAGATTAAATATTTCAAATTTTGCAAATAAAAATATTTAGGTTCAAATGCTACGAATCCCCATGGACCCAAGAAGATATGGGTACCAAAACTCACACCATTTATTTTGATATAGGTGTGGGCTCTCACAAGACATGAGAGGTTAGGTGCATTGGTGGTAGATGCAATCAGAGTTTGATGGACAAATCAATGGATGCAACATTATCAAGGTGTTTAGGTGAGAGAATCACCTCATTTTAGAGAAAGTAAATTAGGTCTATCTATTTGGTAACTATCTCTATCCTTCATATTATATTTACACATGCTTTAATTGGATGATTTTTAGATATCATAGTTTGCATATTTTGAATACATGTTAATATGAAAATCTTATTAAAACTTATGTTATACATGTACAATTCTTGAGATACACTTAGTTTTCATGCTATACATATACTATTTCATTTGTGCACTAAATTTATTTTAATTGTACATGCATGTCCTAGTTTTGATGAATCTTACATGTTACATGATATATTATGCTTATGAAAAAGAATTTCATATGAGTTTTGATGAGTAATTTTGAGTTTCATTATTTTATCTTCATGAATATATTTCTTACATGACTCTAGTGCATTCATTTTTTATTTACTCATGATTTCATATTCTTGAGCACATATTTATACTATACAGATTTTGAGTGATAATTTTAGTGTAATTTACATGTTTTATGAGACATATGATTGGATTTATGTTTGAAGAATCTTGAACTAGTTTTTAAAACTATTTTAAATTAGTTTTTTATTTTTACTTGATAGTGTTTTTAATTTATACTAAACTACTTTCAAATCATTATTTTTGAAAACTTTTACGCTTTGTGGGCGGATGGTTTGGTGATCATGTCTTATATATGTTTTAATGAATATTCTTTTGACATGTGCATATAGGTTAGTAATTTTAATGAGTTATACACATGATTATCATATTATCTTATTTTATATACTCATTCATGTTTATCTATGTATGTATAGTTATATTTCAAGTGGTATTTCAATTACATACATACATACATACATATGATTGATTATGTATGTTTAACAATGTCTATACATATTTCTATAGCACAACAGATTTCATACTAAGATTGATTTGATTTCAAATGAATTACTACATTCTTTTAAAGGCTTATGCATTGGTTTTGTGGTTATTTCAAAAGAAAAAAAGTTTTTGATTTAAATTGGTATCTTATATTTATGTATTTTTTTAGCAAAATGTTTATATTTTCTATTGGTATCAATTATGACAATTAATATCTACATTTCAAATTATTTTTCTAAATGGTATCTATGTTTATATTTAATTACAAGTTATATTTTAAGTGGTAACAAAATTTGGTTTTTACAACTGGATTCTAAAAAAAAAAATCAAAATTTCAATTGTTTTCAAAATTTGCTTTTGATATGTATTGTCTATATGCAAGGGGAGTTAATGTCTCATCTATATATGAACTTATGATGAGTGTATTATATAAAAAAAGAGTTTAACCTCTTTTTTTTTATATGATACACTTGTCTAGGTGAAGCTTAACATTTCCATTTATACATTATATTATGCTTATGTGGATTAAGATTTAGTCATTCCTTCTCCATTTAATGCATGTATGCAGGAGGAGTTAACTTTCCTTCTTTTCTCTTCATAAATTTATATCATATATACATTTACCATGTTTTCTTCACCTCTTGTTAATGAATAGACAAAAGGGATAGAGAAATTTAGAGTTTATATATACATTGAGGGTCATTTATACTCAATACAGCACATTCAGTGTGTTCATTACTAGGCTTGATCGTCGTGATTAATATTGTCAATTGTCAGGATACAGCTAGCACAAGGCACTAGCATTGTTGAGAGATAAACTAAGTAGAAAAAATAATGGTTAGAAAAAAAAATTTAGAGAGGAACAAATTCTTGGAAGGTGATTACTCATTTGCTTTGTTTTGTTTGTAAGAACACGATAGTGGAGTGGAGGCGCGCCTGCGACAGTGACAATGACGGCATTTTCGTGTAATTCCCGCTTTCTTCTAGGATGGACAAATGAAGGACAACCAGAAGGTCTAACAAGAAAATCCATATGGAAACTGTAGAATCACGGCAATTTGGTTCACTGATATAAAAAAAACTAAATGTAAGTTGTGAGGAGTGTCATGTTCAAGTATTTGATCATGACTTGTGTTTTAAAAGAAATTAAAAATTTAATAGATAGGTATGTAATGTAAGGGTTTATTTGACTTTGAGGTTTTCTAATTGTAGTTTATTTTAAGTTGTAATTATAGGTTCATAAATTATAATTTGTTAAGCAACAACTGCTGTTTTCTAAACTGAAATTTCACTGACACCACCTTGGAGAGTGATGCGCATCATCAATGAAATGATGTGGTGCTCTGCTCTCAAGTAGACTTGTGAGGTTGGTATTTGTGAGGAGAACGCATAATACGCCTGAAGCTCTATGATAACTTCGCCTGAAGCTTTATGATAGTTTCGTCTGAAGCTTGACTTAGCTCCGCTGAAGGCTAATTTATAACTTCGCCTGAAGCTTTATCTAGCCTCGCCTCCACTGGCTAGTCTCACCTCAATGGGCTAGCCTCGGCTGAACAGGCTAGCCTCATCTCCACTGGAGTTAAGGTAACTGCTCCCATTAAGTTAGTGGGGGGCCTGGAGGGGATTAATGAGTAGTTGCACTCATGATCCCTCATTAAGAGGAGACAATCAAGGGGATCATAACTCCCTATTGAGCTTATAAATAGCACACTAATAGGCTAGGCTCGGTGTCTTGAAAAAATTTAAGTCCAAGAGGACGTTTTGAAAGCATAAAACTTCTTTGGTAACTTCAAAACTTAAGCTAAAAAGAGATCTACTCTCTCGCTTTCAAAAATTCAGAGAATCACTTCTCTAATCCTATATGGATAAATTTAGGGTGCTAATACCCTAAGATCTTTCTCTCTCAAGGAATCTCCGGAACCAGACGAGAAGGAATTCCCAAGCAGTAACATTCAAAGATCGATCGCTCGCATCGTCAACGGAACAAAGTGGTCGCGCGCTGACCAGACTTCTACCTGCACACTTTCCCAAAAATCTCAGTAGAAGATTCTTATAATTTTTTGATTTAATTACTTATAATTTTCTACAACAATTTTGAAAGTTTTTCCCTTTTTTAAATCAATGAAAAAAGTCTCATCATCGCATTGCGACATAATCTTCTCGTTGGCAGAGAAGAAATTCCCCAGCAGAGTCGCCATCTTGTTTTTCATTGATTTGAAAAAGGAGAAACTTTACAAAATTTGAAGAGATTTACAAGTAAAAAAAGAGAAAATTACAAGAACTCTCTCATAGAGTTTCTTAGTAAGTGTGCCGGTGAAGTCTGATCAGCACGCGACCACTTTGTTCCGTTGATGATGCGAGTGATTGAATCTTTGAGTCTTCTGCCTAAGGATTTCTTCTCACCTGCTTCCGAAAATTCTTTGAGAAAGGAAAATCGTAAGGGCATTAGCAACCTGAAAGAGAAGCAAAGCTCTCTGAGAAAAGCCCAAAGCTAAATGAGTGATCTCTTGTGAAATCTCTCTCTAAGAAGATCAGCCTCCTTCTAATTTTTTCTATCAAGGGTTATCAAAAATCTAGCCCTTTTTCACCCTTTTCCAAATTCAGTCGATAGCCTGCCTAGCAGCAGGGTTGTTATAACAATCTCCGGATTTTCTCCAACTAATTGAGAAATTTTCTTCGATCCTCTCAACACTAATTGGGGAGTGAAAAGATCACGGCAATTAACTTTCTAAAGTGATATTATCACATTGATCTCGTGCTAAGATTTTCTAAATAGTAAAAAATGACGATAATAGCCCGCATCGTAGCTAAGCTTCAGAGCGAAGCTAAGAGATAAGCCCGCAGCGGAGTAAAAGAACTTACATCAAAGTTAGAGTTGAGCTTGCAGCAAAACTAACAGATAGTTCTTTGATAGAATTCAAGTAAGTTTCAGAGCAAAGCTGAGAAATAAGCCCTCAGCGGAGCTATTTTGAGTTAGCTGTAAAGCTAGAATTGAGCTTGCAGCGAAGCTAAATGTTAGTCTCTTGGGCTTCTTTAGAAGGCAAATACTTGGTTTACTGTCTTCTTCACTGGATCAGTGGAGTCCAAGTCATTGGTTGTTCATCAGGGATGAACAAGTCTTCAGCCAGCCTGCGACTTGTCTTTTAAAAGTGTACAAGTTTAAACATCATTCGTACCAGTTGCAGAGCTGCTTTAGAGTTCATCTTTTCAGAGTGTCAACAAATATACATAATTATTGACATGACATCAGAATATGAATTTTTGAATTGTGATGAAAACCCTGGCACTTGTTATTTATATACATACTGGTATCAATTGAATAACAGTTTGAAGTAAATAAATAGTCTAGTTGAGACATATATGATCACATATTTCTTGTATCATGTACACTACAAATTGCTAATACCATGCTCATTTAAAATTTAAATTAACTTCACTCACTGAATTGGAAGCTCATACCTCTCAAAAAATATGTCTTTCAGGTGAAAACTAAGACAAGACTCGGTTTAAGAGCTACTCGAGCTTAACACTATAGGTTCAGACATCTCTTTATGGCTTTTGGTGATCTTTGATGTTTGATACATTTGTCCTGTTGTATTGGATGTGTATAACTTATGACATATGTTTAGAGCTTGTATTTGAGTGTGTGTGTGTGTGTGTGTGTGTGTGTTTTCTAAGTTGTAGTTAGTTATACATCTCCTAAGTTGTAGTGTTAGATTTAATGACTCTGTAATAAGTATATATGATGATTTTGACTATAAAAGTTGTTTGAGATATTACATATGACTAAGTATGTCAGGTCAAGTCGAAATTTTAATTTTAAATGCGTGGGATGTTATGCATGAATAAATTGGCGATGATAAGTCGATAATTGTATATGTTGTATCAGGACAGACTCCTAATTATAGAGATGTTGTCGAACGTTTCAAGTTTTAGAGAGAATTATGAATGAATTGTATTTAATTAAAGCTAATTCAGTAATTAAAAACTTGGACCATTACATTGAGACCCTTGCTTGCACATTCTTAGTCTCAACCAAAAATGCAATTTAAGGAACTTTGTAATCACTACTAGGTTTATGATAGGTTTAATCACAACATTAGACCTTGAAAGGATAAATGTCGTGAAAGACTTTTTACCAAGATTTTATTTCGAGTGCAGATAAAGACACCAATCCAATTAATTAAGGCACCCAAAAGATCAAGGCACTTACCGAGTTTGATTAAAGCACCCATCAATTTTTCCAAAATACACAGATTATCCCTCCTCTCCTTTTTCCTCCTTCCAGCATCTCCCTCCCCTCTTTCCCTCCGCCGTCGCTGTCCCTCGTCCCTCCCTTGCCGCCCTCGCACTCGTCCCCGCCCACCGCCCCGACCTCCTTTCCCCGCTGACCCCTCGACCTTCCTTCCCTCCCCGCCCACCTCCCCTTCGCTCTTCCCTTTCTCTTGCCCTCTCCCCACCCGCCTCCCCCTCCTCTTTCCCTCCCCCTCCTCTTTCCTTCCCCCTTCCCCTCCTACCTTTGAGAACAATGATTCACTTCTAACTTTGAAAGAATTATTCCAGTTTTGACGAAAAGGTTTCAATTGATCAGCATATGCCTACGTAAATAAGTCTCATTGGATGTGGGTAAAATTCGAGGTTTGAATTAATTTGGTTACAGTAATTTTCTTTCATTTTGTTTCTAAATTCACACCTGTATACCTTCCCATCTCCGCGTCGCCCGAGCTACCATGTATCACATCTCTTCGTCTCTCGCACTATAATGTAGTGGCGTCACCACCTTTAATATTCAGCAAGCATGCACACATTCGTGCATGCTTCACATTTGTCCATCTCGTCTTCAACGCACCCATGCAACTTGCATGCATGCAACGTCATTAATACCTCCATACAGTAGCATCCTGCATGGTTTTTAGTACCGTCATGAAATAGTGCTAACCTTGCCAACACCTCCTCTTCAGCACTGTCCTGCACCAATGATAAACGTGCAAATCCAGTCGTCTTCTGCGGCGCCATGCAGTTCTCCAATTAGGACTGCGACCATGATCAAAGTCCTCACAATTAAGTTGTGAGATCACAGTCCTCTCAAAAATGCCATATTTTTGAGTCTTTATTAGGACTGTGATCATGATCGTAGTCCTATTTGTGAGGACTGCATGCTACTTTAACATTTTTTCCTTATACAAGAACATCCTTCTACACGTTGTAGAAATATAGGTACTGAGCTCGTGGTCACAGTCCTCATATACACTGAAAAATGATGCCTTTTAAGAGGACTGCGATCGTGATCACAATCCTCATAAAACTCTATTTTTTTAATTATTTTATGAGGACTGCGACATAGTCACAATCCTCATATACAGTGAAAAATGGTGTCTTTTGAGAGGACTAAGATCGTGATCGCAGTCGTCATAAAACCTCATTTTCTATTTATTTTCTGAGGACTGCGATCATACACATTGATAATAGTGCTTTTTGATGGACTATAATCAGTCTTCATAAAAACCTAATTTTCTAATTGTTTTCTGGGGATTGCGACCATCCTCATATACAGTAAAAAAAATGGTGCCTTTTAAGAGGACTGCGCTCATAAAATCTCACTTTTTTAAATTATTTTTTGAGGACTACGACTCCTAATAAGAGCCAAAAAATAAAGCACTTTTGTGAGGACTGTGATCGTAGTCGTAGTCCTCACAAAGACTTAAAAATAAAACATTTTTGAAAGGACTGTGATTATGATTGCACTCCTAAAAAATATATGTGATAATGATCACACTCCTATAAAAACTCAGAAACATGACATTTTTAAGAACTGCGATCATGAAAATTTTGCATAAATCTCTTCGCCTTAGCCTTCAATGTGTTCGCATTCTGATTTTTTTTGCCTCTTCTATTTTACTACAACGAACTACTTCCTCTGGAGTTGAATTCGAAACACAGTTTTATTTTGTGAGAAGAAATTTGGAAACACATTTTGATTGATAAAAAATCTGAACAGAAGAGGAGAGAGCATACGAGCGAAAAATATGCCATACGAGAGTCATATTCCAGGTCGAAGTAGTCTTTGATGATCTTCTTCTTTCCCGAGGCTCTTTCGCAGGATTTTTGTCATAGATTTGAAGGTGAACACCATGTTACCTTTATATTTGAAGTGCATTTTACGAGAAACATGGTGTTCACCTTCAGAATCTATGACAAAACAGGAAGTCATCGGTGGCGGGATGGCTTCGCGAGAGCAGCGTTGAAGTCGGGGATCCGCTGCGGTTGTTCGGCGGCTTTGTTGTGGGGGTGCCTTTAGGGTTTTTTTTTTTTAAATAGGATAGAATAGGGAAGCTCATGTAATTTTCACCATAAAAAGGGGTATTTTGGACTTTTCCACAAAGGTAAATATGTCCACTCAAAAAATGAGTGAATAATGATTTTTTGATAGGTTTCTTAATCAATTCTCTAGGTGTTTTTATCCGTGCTCTTTTATTTCCCTCAATATAGTATCAACAAATGATGAAACATATACATATTCTTGAATTTTAAATCAGCAGACGGAGATGATCCCTCTCCGTGAGGTTGCTGCCCGTGAAAAGGAGGTAGCAACCCATGTCTTGACACATCTGCTCAAACATATCAGAGTACAACAGGGGTCATGATCTTCTCCCATTGCGGGAAGAAGCCCATGAGCCCCCCTTCGCCAACACGCACACATGAATCCGCTCACTCTACCGAAAGCTTAAGGCGCGTTCGATCAGAGACCTACGAAGATGAAGAGGACTCTGAGGGCACTCGGTGTTTTCGAACACCGAAGTTCCCTCGGATTGAGGACATAGCAGACTTAGTCCAGGAGCGACTCAATCAAGCGAGTTAATAGTTCCCCAAAAGGGATAGAGTACAGCGGGTTGAGACCCACCAACTCCCCGTTGTCAAGGGAGATCACCACGCTCCACTTCCTAAAGAAGTTTATGATGTCGTCCTTTGATCACTACTCGAGAACCTCCGACTGACTCTTTCATCTCTGCCAGTACCAGGACAAGATGGCGGTCTATGCCCATAACGACTTCCTTTTCTGTCGAGCATTCCCATCCAGCCTCAAGGGGGTCTCCTACCACTGGTTTTATTCGCTCCCGAGGAATTCACTCTAAAATTTCCATGAAGTAACCGATGCATTTTACAACCAGTTTACTTCTTGAAGAGAATTCCTAAGGAACATCAAGCACCTCCTCACAGTCAAGATGGAAGTCGGGGGGAGCCTGAAGAACTATGTTAACTATTTCTAGAGTTAAATGGCCATGGTATATAACTGCAACGAGGATGTAGTCATTGCCGCCTTCATCAATGAGTTGCAAGTCACCAATCTCTTCTACAAACATCTGGTGAAGAATAACGTCATCAGGATGAGGGATATTCTTGTTCGGGCTTACAAGTACATCCAAACAGAGGAGGTAACTCAAATTACGTCTAGCCATCCCTCGAGAGAGGCACCCGAGCTCGAGAAGTTGAAGCCATAACCCCCCTGAAGAAGAATCTGAGCCAAAACTCCTCTGTCGTCTGTAGGCCATCAAGGCGCGTCACCGAATCCAGCAAGTGGAATGAAGCGGAGCACGACCTCCTCCCGTTTTGACTATTAATCGATCAGATCTTCAACGCCGTCAAAGACCAACCTTGGATTAGGCGTCAAGCCTAACCCCTCCCGCCTAACCAAAGTGGGCCTGGATCTAGCGACTACTGTGCCTTCCACAAAGGGAAGGGCCACCTCACGCTGGACTATCGGACCCTACGGCGGCATCTGCAAGACCTGGTCAACAAGAGATACCTCCAGGAGTTCGTTCTCAACCCCAGACTACCTTCGGAGGTTAGGGTACAGAGGCAGCCCGAGGCCCCAGCAGAACACCCTGGCAGTACTTTCATCCAATATCGAGAAGTAAACGTCATCTTCAAAAACTCCCTGATAGAGGGTACCACCAATAATGAGAGAATCCTCTACATCAATGAAACTCAGAGGGATCCATCATTGACCAGTCCTTCATCCTAAGCTTCCCCGCGTTTAACAACGAAGTGGAATACAAGGCTGTCATAACTGGGCTCTGAACGGCTATTACCCTCGAAATTATAGGCCTCAAAGTTCACAGCGACTCCTCGCTAGTAGTCAACCAGTCAGCAACGATTACATCGCGGGAGATTCCCGGATGGCAGAGTACCTACAACTCGTTCTTAAATTGAAGTACAAGATTCCCCGATGCGACTTCAAGTGGGTCCCCATGTCGGCGAACAACCACGCAGACTCGCCCCCCAACTTAGGGGGGCAGCCACAGAGTTCCAGTTCAGACGGAGATCCCCATCGAGCACATCACTAATCCGAGCATCCAGCACCAGACCGAAGAGGTTCTACACCTCGACGCCTCACCGGGATGGAGAAGTCCCATCATTGCTTACCTGAAGGATGGGACACTTCCCGATGACAGAGTAGAAGTAAGAAAACTCCAACACTTCGCCGCCCGGTACATACTCCTTGGAGAAACACTATACAAAAAATCCTACTCCAACCTCCACTCCGACCCGTATTTGAGATGCCTCAGTCCGGAGGAGGCTCGGAGAGTGATGCAGGAAATCCATGACGGAGATCATAGAAACCATGCAAAAGGCCGTTCTCTTGCTCATAATGTCATCAACCAGGGGTACTACTAGCCCTAGATGTTCGATGACGCAAAGGATTATTTAAGAAAATGCCCACAATGCCAAATGTTTGCCCCAGCATCAAACCGATTGAGCTCTGACCTTCACATCTTGCGCAACCATGGCCCTTTATGCAATGGAGACTGGATGTAGTCAGACCTCTCCCCAGAGCACAATCCTAGCTATGTTTCATGCTGGTAGCCACCGACTGTTTTATCAAATGAATCAAGACAGTACTACTCTCCAAAGTCAGTGGGCAGTAGATTGTCAAATTTCTTTGGCAAAATATAATTTGTCGCTTTGGAATCCCCACACAATCATTTCCGACAATAGAACTAATTTTGTCAGCAAGCAAGTAGTCAGTTTCTGTACCAAATACAACATCACACACCGACTTCACCTTACTACCCACAAGGCAATGGCCAGGCTGAAATCAGCAACCACACTATTTTCGATAGCTTATGCAAATTCCTGGACAAAGGTAAGGGCAAATGGGTGGAGAAACTCCCCAGAGTACTATGGGCCTACAGGACCACCAAACGTGTTCTAACCAGAGAAACCCCCTTCTCGTTGGCATATGGGATAGAGGCAATTATCCGATCGACATCAGCATGCTGACACTCAGGGTAGAGGGAGTGGTCCCTGATCAGAATGACACCCTACTCCGTTTGATGCTGGATCACTTAGAGGAAAGACGTCAATAGGCTGCAATCCGCATCACAGATTATCAACAGCAAATTCGAGTGGCTTACCACAAAAGGTGAGGCCCAGGTGTTGACACTCCAAAAAGACAAACTCCTAGACAATTCTTCAGCCGGTCTGAACAGTATCTAACCCGTCGACATTTACAAAAGACAAGTCATAGATAAGCTGACGACCAGTTCTACCCGCCTCGAGAGATAAAGCAAAAACTTAGACTTTACTGATCCAATAAAGCAGATAGCAGATCAAGGACTGCTTTTGAAGAGGCCTAAGCAAATCTATAAGGCTAAGTCAGCTCAATACTTAACCTCGCATGAGCTCAAAGGGACTAGCTTCTCATGAAGTTTTATAGCCTTACCGAAAAGCTAAGTTTGTAGCTTCGCATGAAGCTTTACATTGGGCTAACTCCTAACCTCGTCTGAGGGTAATACAAGCCTCGCCTAAAGCTTTTCTTGCGAGTTTCACTTGAAGCTCTTCATAGCTCTGCGAAGAGCTAATCTTTAGCTCAGAAAAGCCTCGGCACGAGGCTGACTGACTATTATCAGTCTTTGCTGAATTTTAGGACAGTTACACTCTTCAAAAGCCTATAAATAGGTTATTCTTGGGATGAGATCGGGGCTGAGATTTTTGGTTGATTTTGGTTACTTGGCTATTTTCGACAGAAAAAGGAGAGAGGATTAAAAGAGGCTAACTTGCCTTCGCTTCCAAGAAATTCAGAGAGTTACTTCTTGTGTCAATACCCTAAGACCTTCTTCTCTCAAGGAATCTCCAGAATCAAGCGAGAAAGAATCTTAAGACTCAATCGATCACATCATCAACGGAACAAAGTGATCGCGCGCTGATCAGAGTTCCACCAGCTCACTTTCCCAGAATATCAGAAGAGATACTTATAATTTTTTATTTGATTACTTGTTATTTTCTCTTCAAAATTTTATAAGTTTTCCAACATTTCAAATCTTTAGAAAACAAGATGGCGACTCCGCTGGGGAACTGCTTCTTCACTGTTGAAAACCATGTGCCGCAATGCGACGTTAGGTCTACTGCAGAGACCCTGGTCATTCACTTTGACCAAGAGATGTTTGAACAACTTCTCTCTCGGGGTAGCACAAGTCCCCTACATCTGCGCAAACACAGGAAGATCAGTGTAACCAGAGCACTTTTGGCTACCTCTTGGGAACACGTCTCCTTTGAGACTATTAAGGTTCTCTATGGATCTATTACAGCCTCACGCGAGGCTAAACAAGCTCCATGCGAGCCTAAACAGGCTCCACGTGAGCCTCAATGGGCTCCACGCGAGCCTAAACTGGCTCCATGTGAGCCTATCTCAGTCTCAATAGAGACTAACTCAGAGTGCCAATATGTTAATGTTGTGCTTGAGGCTACAAAGGTTCCCTGTGAACCTAAAACAACCTCTAACAAGGCTATGTGGGTTGTAAAATCCACCACCTCTTTGCTCGATCCAGTTTCATACGAAGTTAAAATAGTCTCGGATCACGAGACTATCTCAGCTCCTCATGGAGCTAAGCCTCGCCTGTCCTGCGAGGTTAAAGCCAAAACACTTTGCACAAACAGTGAGGCTGCTGCAACCCCACTAGCATCATCAATACTGCTGGGCAGTACTAAGCCCGCTGAATGTGAGGCTAGGACCAAAGCATCCTTGCGTGTTAATAGCGTTGCTAATTCAACTTCGCTCCTACTGACAGCACTAAGTGCTAAAAATCTCTATCGCGCAGCTAGAAACAAAGTACCATTGAGTGCTAACAGCGAGACTATTCTAACCTCGCTTAAGGAATAGCTTTGCACAACAAAGCTAAGTTCGCCTCTAAGGGCAGAACTAAGATGGTAACTTCGCCTTATGAAGCTGCTCTTCCAAACGAAGCTATCCTAGCCTCACCTATAGCCAAGAGGAACGACTTTAAGGCTAAGTCCAAGGCTTCCCGCCCAACAGTGTTAACTTCCAATCTCCTCGAGTCTCTATGATGGATCGTTTGGGTCCAACTAACACAAACTTAAGAGATTATCTGAGCAACAAGCGAAAGTTTCGCTCAGAAGAACCTGTTCACATCTCTCTGTCCTAGTGCGGATAAGCAGGGTGTCAAGCTGTGACAGTGCACTCCATCCATTGTTACTTGGGAAAAGTCCCCACAGCCTATACTCCAAGTCATCAATCGGTATTCAACCAGTTATCGGCTCACACTTCTAAGAAGTTTGGGTCTCGGAAGAAGAAGGTGACAAAGGTGATCCATCTTGCAGCCGCCTCTGTTAACGTGACAAGCAGAAAGAGGGATCTTTTTTTCTCCCAAAGACGGAGACAATTCACTACTCCAGCCAGCTCCCCGGACTCTGACTATAGCCCCGGCTTAAGTTAGGTTCTGGTAGAATAATAGGGTGCCTTTCAAGGTACTCGTTCAAGGGTAACAACTAGAGATGTGTCAACTGGAAATGTGTCACCTACGCCGTTGAGAAATCTTTTCCAATGGTCTGATGATGATGAGGAGGCCAGCGGATACACTTCTTCAGCTACTATTAGCTCGGTGCGAATGGGGCTTATATCGGCTAACATGGCCAACAACAATGATGATAATCTCCATCGACAGATGGAAGCACAATAGTAGACTTCAGGGCTCAGCAAGAACATCCAATAGATGCTAGCTAAGCTCTTGGTCAATCGGAACACCAATGATATCGGTTGCAATCAAAATAAAGAGGAGCATAATGACGATGAACATCCTAAGACTGAGAAGTCGAAGGAAAGCTACTCAATCGATGCCGAGGTCATGAAGGGCATCCAAGCTCAGATTGCATCCCTAACCCAGAGGGATGAGCTAAAGAAGGTAGGGATGACGCATCCTTACCCACTGGAATGGGATTCAGTTCCCTATCTACCAAAATTTAAGCCACCTATGTTATACACTTACGATGGCAAAAGTTCACCAAATCAGCATATCTATTACTTCTGGTCGCAAATTGGTAACGTGATAGACAAATGATGTTGTTATGGCCAGACTATTTATTGGCACCCTGAAGGGGTAGCCTTTGATTGGTTTAGTGTAGACTGTCTCAAAATTATTTGAAGACAAGTCATCAAGAAACAGAGTCTAGACTCCAGACACAAAGCGGCACAGCCACTAGCGCAACATCAAGACGTGAAAGTTGAAACCCGCGTCTTAATAACCAAGACACGGAGCTCGAAAGTCGCGTCTCAGCACCACTGTAGTACCAAGACGCAATCGAAACCCGCGTCTCTGCCTTACTGTAGTGGCCAAGATGCAGAACTTGGAATTTGCATCTTAGACATCCTACCCAGACGTAGAGTCCGAAGCCCGCCTCTCACTTGAAGCTTAACGCAGAACTGGGAGTTCGCGTTTTTCAAGCATTACTTCAGCGACAAAACGCGAGGCTCAAAGTCTGCGTCTCGGTTAAACTGCCCTCATTACTGGGTAAATTACTGCCCACGTAATGAGAGAGTTAACTCCCATTATGGAGTATTTTTAAGCGATACTTTTACCCCTGAAACCTCTATAAATAGCGCAGTTTGCTATGAAAGAGGGGCCGAAAAAGATCTGGTCAGAAGAACTTCGGCTGTAAGCCATAGAAGGGTCAAGATCTCCAGCAAAAAGAAAAGGAGAGTTCAGCTCTTCTAACAACTTGTTGCGTACAAGTTTGTTTTTGCCTACGGTTTCTTTGAGATTCTTATTGGACAGAAAATGTGTTACTTCGTCCACCATCCAAAGAGAAGATTCCCAAGAGGTCTTGGCATTCATCCGGTCAACGAAAAATAAGATTCACTTTCCATCGCCACATCAAGAACCCAGCACTAAACAAAGGGAAGATTTGAGTTTAAATATCTTCCCTCTCTTGTAACTGGGTTATTGATCTGTTGTAATTTTCTTTACAATCAAATAAAGAATTTACACGCCCTTCAATTTTCCCATCAAACATTAGGAGCCTGCCCAGCGGCTCCAACAATTCTTAGGTTGACCTAGAAACCCGATTCCTCTCTTGATTTTATGAGGATTACACTGAAGTCACCATGGACAAGCTCCTCTCAACAGTCCAAAAAGGAGAAGAATCTGTGCGGGAATACATTGAGAGGTTCTGTAACTTTCTCTTATATGCCCCGCATGCATGTCATTGCCCATGTTACTCCAGACATGTCGGCATAACTTTCTCGACAGAGTGAAAGTTTGTATGGGAGCTATCAATGCCCATACATGGAAGGAACTCGTTGAGCAAGCTGAGATAGCAGAGAAATCAGCTAAAAAATTTGATCCCTCAGTCCCCAAGAACAAGTAGAGGGTCAACACCAAGGAGCGTGATGCAGCCCAGCCTTCTCAATTAAAAAGGAAAGAAAGCATGGTTGTTCAGCTATCAGGGACAGCTCAACCAAAGCAGAAGAGAAACACCAATGGCAATCAGGAATTTAAATTTTTACCAAAGATGTACTCTTTTAAAGATGAACATGTGGTGACAATCTTTCACTTGCTGCACAAGGGAAACAAGCTCAAGTTGCCTGAAGCTCGGTGACCAAATTAAATAGATCTTACAAATGATCCTAATTACTGCCTCTTTCATAGGATGGTGCATCACCCTACCAGCAGATGCTATGTTCTCAAGGACAAGATATAAGCATTGGTGGATGCTAGAGTTCTGACTCTCAAATCAGAACAAAAGAAAGTCACCGCCAACATGATAACTCTTAATTTTGAGAAATTCTCAAAGATGACTATCCAAGACGGCTTGGTCCCAGTCTCTAAGACAAGATTGGATGTCATCAACCCTATGGCTGAACAGCAAAAAGTTAAGCGCCTCATTCCGATCATGACAGAATCTGGAGAGGTCATGTGGGTCCACCTGATATTGTCTAAGATAAGCAATAGGAGACTAGCAAGCCCAAGCTCAAAGACAGGTAATGTAACGCCGTCTCTCTCGTAATAGATGATGACTCTATGACTATAGCTTTCCTTAGCGACTCAGAAAAAGAGAAGCTTGCTTTAGCCGCACAACCTTCCACATCGCAGCTGGTGGGTACACGTTCTGGTAAACAGTAATTGCGACAGTACGACTAGACACCTGACGGAGCACCCCAACCAACGATGTCAGGAACCGCTTCACCTTCGAGGTCCCAGGGCAAAAGGATAAGAAGAAACAGAAGGAAGATACGCTTTGATGAATCCTTGAAGAAAAATCCTTCTCGAGGACTCAATGCTCCTTTTTGCTTTGACATATTGGCACAATTGGCCAATATCCCAGCTCGTATTATCCTGCACGAGCTACTCCGCCTCTCGAAGGAAATGAGAAAGGCACTTAGAGATGCTCTTGCTGATTCAGAATCACAAGTGCCTATCCCTACAAAAAAAGATGAAGTTTCATGCTTCCGATGTCATCTGGTACAACAGCAGGTACCATGCATTACCTTCACTCCTGAGGATATGCTCCTCAAAGACAACCGACACGACATGCCCTTGTATTATTGATCAGGGCAGAACGAGCACTTGAAAGTGTGTGTTTTATGAAATCTGTAAAAATATATATGTGCTAATGTTCCCTCGGTACTTCCGTTATAGCATTGGCTCAACGGGTCGACAACAGGGACGGGAGACAATAGAAGCATTAACAGTTTATGTTCACGTCGGTTGTTAATAAGTTCTTCTTTGTTAAAGAATGAGGAAAAAAATAAAAGTAAAAGAAAAGAAATCTAGAAAGTGATAGGTAAAGAAGGCGAAACGACGAAGAAAATAAAAGAGAAGTGGTTGTGGAATCGGTGGAAGAAAACAAGAAAGTAGAAAATGAGAGATAAAAGAAAATGAAATAAAAGAGGTTTTGAAAAAATGATAAAAGAGTTTTGAAATTGACTTTTAAAATAAGATAAAAGAAAACTCATGGTTACTAACTACTAATTGCTCCACTAACCATGCTAACTTCTTAGTGATAGTTGCCTCACATGGATCCTTGGCCATCACTAATCCTTGGCTTCAAGAGACGATACAAAGCATGACACATAAGATTGTTCTTCTACATTCAAACAACACATCCATACCACACAACAAGTTGCAAGGTACTATTAATTCATCAAAACAGGTTAGAGAAGAGCATGAAATAAAGAAGACATTGCAAATTAAGTTAGTGGGTTAGGTGTTAGAATGTTAGAATCCATTATCATCAGCCATCAATGACTCCTGTAAGAGCAAGGCCTTATAAAGGCTATTAGATTCATGTGGATTATCAAGTAAGTAGTTGATGGTTAGTGGTTAGTAGTTTGATTTTCAAGAGAAGAAAAAATTAGCCAAACATCATGTAAAAGATGGAGAAAATTACAATGGAGAATAAAGGAGACACCTTTACATAGATTGTCACCATCTATTACATCAATCTCTCTCTTTCTCTCTCTGAATCTCTCTGCCCTAATACATGATCTAAAAAGAAATGAAAATACAAAAGAAAAGAAGAAGAACACCTACACTACCATATACTAAAAGATAGAAAACCTAACCTAATTCTAAATCTGCTTGCGTTTCAAGCCTCTGCAGGGGTTTTATAAGCAAAAGGGGATTCTAGAAGACGAGATGAGGCCACACGTCAAAGATCGATGCGTGGCCCCACCACATTGCCGCAAAAACGCGGCTATTGCCACGTTTCCACGGTAAAACCAGGGACTTAGGCCCTGGTTTTGGCAAGGAATTTCTCCTGGCTTCGAGGACCTTCCTGGTATATTCGGATTCTGGTATTTTCGCCCGAATATTCGTCTGACGTGCGCAAAGGTTTAGGTTCAATGCATCTTCTAGAAGTTTCCTTGCTTTCTCCAAGAAATGCGAATTTAATTACCGGAAAATAGGTTTAATTAAGCTCTTATTACCCTTTTGCCCTCTTGTCTTGATTATCTACAAGAGAGACCAAAACACAATTTAAACCGACATTTTATTCATAAATCAGTAGAAAAATGCGATATAATAATGCAGAATTGTAGACTAATCACACTCCCACCTTATCTTTTGCTCGTCCCGAGCAAAACAAGAAAAGAAAAATTATACTATAAATGTTATTACACCACTTTCGCAGGTGACGCGATTGCACTGAACGTGTGCAACAAGTCGTTAAACCTCTAGGTTTCCCCTGGAGGAGGAGTTTTGTCTCCTGAGGTTTTCAACGGATTGCACCCACAAAATCTATAAAGAAAGAAGACAAATGTTAGTATTTTGAAAACATATTTTGAAAGAGAGACAAGTTTTGAAATATTTTTGCAAAAATATAAGCGATCTAAGAACATAAGTCCACCAAAAATTATTCTCCCTTAAACTTAGTATCTCTGTAAGATCTTGTCTTCAATTAAGATAAGAATTTAAAATTGGATTGAATATTTTATCCTTCATAAAACTTAGATAATATGCACTTTATAATAGTGAAGATTTTTGGGACTTCAACTCTAACCATCAAGCGATTTATATATATATATATATATATATATATATATATATATATATATATATATATATATATATATATATTTCTTTTTTTCTTCCCTTAGTTTTCTTAGACTTTCTAGTTCACCTAGGTAGTGAGCCTTTAACCGATGACTCCCAGACCGGACGGTCTTAGGGCACCAGAGAAAACATCCCTCGCTTTTAAGGACTCGAGTAAACAAGACCACAAAATTAAGAGAGTTTATTTGTTCCTTATTACCACCTTTAGACGTGAATAATCATGCTTCTTAAGACATACTTATCCAGCTTAATAAGTGATTTTTTTTCCTTCATATATAATATATGCTTTATTTATTTATTTTTTACTTTATGACATTTTAGGTCTTTGTTTTCATCCCAAAATTGTGTTTGTATGAAGTGCAAAAGATCTAAGGCAAAAAAGTTCAAGATAAAATTATCTCCTTAATCTTTTATACTTAACATATAATTTTAAATAATATCCATTATTTCGACTAGGTTTAAGATATCATTATTAAGGTTTCCTTAATTTCTAAGATCATCTTAATTTTCTTAAAAATAGTCAAAACTTTGTCTCTTGTTTCAAAAAGTTTTTAAAAGAAAGAGAAAAATCCTATACAAAAAGGGAAGATTTCTAAAAGTATCCTATAAGAAGTGAAAAAGAAAGAAAATCTAAAAAACTCTATGTTAGCAAGCCCTCCCCCACACTTATCTCATGCATTATCCTCAATGCATCGTGATGTATGTATGCATGAAACAAATAGAGAGGGAAGGAAAAATCACCTCAAGGTGGTGGTTCCGGTGGTGGTCTCCACGAAATGCGGCCCAATCTAATTTGCTTAGAGTTCGGAGAAACCCACAAGAGACCTCTAAAATACAACCCACTAGAATGATGTATATATGGATGATTTTTATTAAAAATTTTAACCCATCTAATTTTCAAAATTTCAAAAGAATTTCAGAGTCAATTGATCAACACCTTTGTCCCAAAATAGAGTATGAAAAGATGGAATGATTGATTTGGACTCAGGAAGCACATGAACTAAATCGACTCAGGAATCTGACTTAAGTCAAGTAAAGTCTCAGGAGTCCAAATTGGTTCAGGAATTGGATCCAAATCAAGAAATTGAAATCCTTTTTCACATATATTTCCCTACAACGGAATGTGACTTTCTAAGATTGGTGATTCAAGTTCAAGAATGACAGGTGTGGGAACCAAAACTGACTCTAAAATGTTACTCTAGTTGGGTAACAAAATAGGAGTCAATATTGATTCAAGAGTTTGAACTGGATCACAAATTTAAGGATCAAAGTCGCATTCCTTATTGAGTTCAATTTCATAAAAATGAGAACTTGTCAATTTGTCATTGGGACATTCAAAAGTATGATATTGGTCAAGTTCAATTTATTGATCAAAAAAGATTGGTGATTCAATTTCACGATGGATTGGCATAGGATCCAATGTTGACTCGAGAAAAAGCTTGAAATCAGGTAAAAATACCTCAGTCATTATAGAATCTAGAGGTGAAATTGAATTACCAAGTTGAGGTTCAGGATTATATTAATGCTCAAGTTCAATCTCAGAAAAAGGATAACTTGACAAAATATCAATGGGATTTTAATATTTGAAGTTTGGTCAAGTTCAGATGGGCGTGCTGAAATTGAATCTTGGTTTCCAAAATGACAAGAGTCTTGGGTCAGATCAATAGAGTTAGGGATATCTGAATTGGTCAAACGTTGATAAGTTAGAGTTTTCTCATTCCTATAAATGCTAACCAATTGACTCAATTGTGTTTCCAACCTATTGATAGACTGGACAGAAGATTTTTGAAATTGTAGCGCGGACTCATGCAAGATTTCTATACTCTTTTCTAGATGTGATATTTCTTCAAGTGGATGCTCTAGAAAGGGAGTGTATTAATCTTGATTTTGGAAAATTTGTAAAGAGTGTGAGTCCAACATGTTTGGAGATTGTGGCTCGGACTCACGCAAGAGCTCCTTAGTCAATTCCACGGTAGATGTTTGATCATTTTCAAGAGGTGGAGCTGAGCAAGACTCTTGAAAATATTATAGAATTGGATAGGCAACATGTTCTGAAATTGTCGCTCGGCTTCTTGCAGGTTGGCATCTATACTCTTTTCTAACTTAGATTTTTCTTCAATTGGTGGTTCTAGAAAAGGAGTATAGAAAGCAAAATTGGAAAATGAATATTGTAGATATTGTGAAGATTGTGGATAAGGTGGTTGAAAATTTGATGCGGGGGAGTTAAATCCCATTGACTCTGTGAATAGTGAAAATTATTTTAAAAATTATAGTTATAAGATTGGGGGTATGGGTTGTATTGATTCGGATAAGTCCAACCGGTGTATTTGATTGGTTCATATTATAAAAAGGCGAGTTGGATTTATCCGAATCAAATGGGGTCGGTGTGAAATATGGATTCATATTAGGATTGAAAGAATTGTTATGTTGAATTCCATTTCACAAACAATTACAAACAAAAAGAAAAAGCAAACAAACAAATAAAAAGAAAGAAAAAGTCAAAACTAAGCCTATACTAAGGCTGACCTAGACCTAGACGACTCCTAACTGGTCGATTACCCGGGGGAGGTTGTTGCTTGAATCCGACCACAAGCTAATCGGCCAGGTAGGGGTAAATACGGTGGGAGATATCCCTGCGTAAGAAACGGGCCTTAATTACGCCAAATCACGGTATCTTCGAGGTGTAACCTCTTAATCCCCAAGTTTAGACACCGATTTCACAAGAGTAAGATTCAAAACAAGTTCCACCCTCAGTCAATCTCTTAATGACTCCGAGATGTCCCTAGGGGCCAATGTCTATCAATTTTTATTAGGACTTGGGTTGCGTGAGTGGGGAGGTGGTTTTTGGGCTAAGGAAGGGTGATGAAATCCCCACCTTATCTTGTATTAGGTTATGCCCTTAAATCCAATTCGTGCAAGTGTGCAATATAGACAAGAAGATAACACAAAGCGAGTAAATCACCCACTTGTTTGTCTTATGCTATATGCAATGCCATATGTACACCTCAATCCAAATCACAACAACAGAACAAAATATAATATATTGAAATTGAATTGACACGTACCTAAATGCAAATGTCTAAACTGTTTTAAAAATGTCGAATTATCGTATTTTAGTTCTTTAATTATTGTAGTATGTAGGCAATCAAAACAGATAATTAGCAACAGAATACAACAATATATGCAACGTGCAAGGTCCCTGCAAAAGACAAAGTACAAACGCCACAAAATTACCGTATTTGCGCGGCTTGTCTTTGATTTCTGCGGCGAAGTGTAAGAAGCAAGATTTCTGCTTTCTAGAGTAGGGAAAGGCAAGCAAGAGTAGTCTTCTGCAATGCAAAGAATCTGTAAAAAAATTTCCCTGCACACCAAAATAGAGAAGAAAATGTTAACAAAAATGTGAAATCAAAACCATTCCCATCCCCGACAACGGCGCCAAAAATTTGATCGGGGCAGAACGAGCACTTGAAAATGTGTGTTTTATGAAATCTGTGAAAATGTATATGTGCTAATGTTCCCTCGATACTTCCGTTATAGTGTTGTCTCACGGGTCGAATCCACAAGGACGGGAGGCGATAGATACATTAACAGTTTATGTTCACGTCGGTTGTTAACAAGTTCTTCTTTATTAAAGAATGAGAAAGAAAATAAAAGTAAAAGAAAAAAAATTCAGAAAGTGATAGGTAAAGAAGGCGATGAAAATGACAAAGAGAACAAAAGAGAAGTGGTTGTGGAATTGGTGGAAGAAAATAAGAAAGTAGAAAATGAGAGATAAAAGAAAATGAAATAAGAAGAGGTTTTGGAAAAATGATAAAAGAGTTTTAAAATTGACTTTTAAAACAAGATAAAAGAAAACTCATGGCTACTAACCACTTATTACTCTACTAACCATGCTAACCTCTTAGTGATAGTTGCCTCACATGGATCCGTGGCTTCAAGAGATGATACAAAGTATGACACATAAGATTGTTCTTTTACATTCAAACAACACATCCAAACTACACAATAAGTTACAAGCTACTATTAATTCATCAAAACCGGTTAGAGATGAGCATGAAATAAAGAAGATATTAAAAGTTAGCAAGTTAGTGGGTTAGGTGTTAGAATGTTAGAATCCATCATCATAAGCCATCAATGGCTCTTGCAAAAGTAAGACCTTGTAGAGGCTATTAAATTCATGTGGATTATCATGTAAGTGGTTAGATGGTTAGTGGTTAGTAGTTAGATTATCATGAGATGAAGGAATTAGCCAAACATCATGTAAAAGATGGAGAAGAAAGGAGACACCTTTATATAGATTGTCACCGTCTATTACATCAATCTCTCTCTTTCTCTCTCTAAATCGCTCTGCCCTAATACATGATCTAAAAAGAAATAAAAATACAAAATAAAAGAAAAAGAACACCTACACTACCCTACACTAAAAGATAGAAAACTTAGCCTAATTCTAAATCTGCTTGTGTTTCAGGCCTCTGTAGGGGTTTTTATAGGCAAAAGGGGATTCAAGAAGACGAGACGAGGCCACCGCAAAGATCGACGCGTGGCCACACCATATTGCCATGAAAACGTGGCTATTGTCGCGTTTTCGCGACAAAACTAGGGACTTTGGTCCCTGCTTTTGGCGAGGAACTTCTCCTGACTTTGAGGACCTTCCTGGTATATTCAGTTCTGGTATTTTCGTCCGAATATTCGTCTGACCTGTGCAAGGGTCTAGGTTCAATGCATCTTTTAAAAGTTTCCTTACTTGGCCTTCAAGAAATGTGGATTTAATTACCCAAAAATGGGTTTAATTAAGTTCTTATTACCCTTTTGCCCTCCTTGTCTTGATTAGCTGCAAGAGAGACTAAAACACGATTTAGACCGATATTTTATTCATAAATCAGTAAGGAAGTGCGATATAATAATGCAGAATTGTAAACTAATCAATTATACAGGGTACATTAGGTTCAAACATGTTGAGAGACTACAAGTTGATCCTGGGTCTGCTCTGAGCATTATCCCCAAGTGATTGCTTTATTTTCTCACCATCTCGTTTAGCAGGTTATCAACCACGACTATGACTATATATGGCTTCAATGCCGGGAGCAGTCATCCTTTGAGCAAGGTTTGTCTCCGGTGTCAAATCAGATACTTAAAATCAGAAGTGACGTGCTACATTATTGATGCTGACGCGTCTTACAATCTCTTGCTCGGATGACCTTGGATCCATGCTAATTGGATTGTGCCTTCCACACTCCATCAGTACTTCAAATATGTAGATGACAAGGTGATGGTCAGGATGGTGTTTGTCGAAATGCAGCCGTTCAAAAAGGTTAAGAACTACCTCACTGATTCTCTGCTTTATGAAAAGAACGGTAAAGTAGTGAAAAGATCGTTGCCTGATGACATCGATAGCGACAACGAAGTAGACTCAGAATCAGGAGAAGATCTAGAGGTTTCTTTTGATGAAGAACTAATTGTAGCATATCTGATTGATCCTGATTGTAATAATTCTACCGACAATGGCAACGAATGGGTCCTTAATGAAAATGTCAATTTCGATTATTTCTTGTATTGTGATAATGTAAATAGTCTTATTGACATGAGTCCTCTGTACATGCCCCTATCTATGTCAACAGCATGCATGCATATAGAAGAGAATGATGGGTCTGTATTTGTAGTTCCATCCTCCAAGAAGGACCAGTCGCTAATTATATTTGGCAAAGCTCGACATTGGATTGCTACATCCAACAATTCAGACAAATACTTGGAGCCCCCACAATTCTTTCACTATGCACAATCAGTGCACCATATGATGAAAGAAATGGGCTACGACTTACGTCGTGGTGAATGTCTGAACTTTGGAAAGGGTCGGCGCATCCCTCTACATCCTTTTATACCGAAAAAAAGCCTGCCAACTACTATGATCAGACTCGCAGAGGGTTGGGGTACACTACTCCATCTGGTTCAATCTGATTCAGAATATGAAAAGCCTCTACCATCACATTCTTCAGACTCATCAGATTGGGAATCTGACGCAAGTATGCGGGTTTCCATCAAGAAACTCTTCGTCAACATGACATCAACCATTCAGGTGGAACCAGAAGAGGACATTAAGCCATTCGACATCGATCCATAGGCTCAACAACTCGATCTTCAATGGGAAAGCATTTTGAACAATGTAACCCCCTACAGAAGATAAAGTAATTCAAATTAATGTAGGTGACCAAACACACTCGAAGATCATCTCTATAAGCAAAAGTTTATCACCAGCAGAGAAGCAGGACCTTATATCTCTGATAAAAGAGTATATAGATGTCTTTGCTTGGAGCTATGAAGACATGCCTGGTCTCGACCCTCAGGTGGCCATGCACCGTCTCAACATCAAATCAGATGCTAAGCCGATCAAACAACAGCATCGATGCTTTTGACATGATATTATGGAGACAATCGAAATTGAGGTCCAAAAATTCATAGATTTTGGTTTCATTCGAGAGGAACAACACCCAGACTGGGTTGCTAATATTATACTCGTCCTTAAAAAAAATGAAAAGATCTGAGTCTGTATTGACTTTTGTGATCTTAATATAGCCTGTCCTAAAGATGAATTTCCGTTATCTATCACAGACGTCATGATTGACAACACTGGTTTGAAATGATGTCTTTTATGGATGACTTTTCAGGGTACAATCAAATCAAGATGTACCCGGATGATGAAAAATATACAACATTCCGAACACCGTTGCGTGTGTTTTGCTATATGGTTATGTCATTTGGCTTGAAGAACACAAGTTCAACCTACTAACGTGCAATGAGTACGATCTTCCATGATCGCCTGCGAAAGACAGTGGAGTGTTATGTTAACGACATTGCAATCAAAAGTCGCGATAGGAATAACCATCTCCATGACTTGAGAACAATGTTTGATCTCATATGGGCTCACCAGCTAAAGATGAACCCGACAAAGTCCTTCTTGGGAGTTTCAAGTGGCAAGTTCCTGGGATTCATTGTCACATCCAAAGGAATTCATCTTGATCCCGGCAAGGTCAAATCCATTCAAGATATACAGCCTCCAAAGAATCTCAAAGAACTCATAGGCCTTCAAGGCTGGCTGGCTTACATATATAGGTTTATCGTAAACCTGTCAAGTCACTGTCAACCGTTCACGCGACTAATGAAGAAGGGCATATCTTTTATCTAGGACGACGCTTGTCAAAAAGCTTTTGAGGATATCAAAGCATACCTCACTAAGCCTCCAGTCCTGACATCTCCTGTTTCGGGAAAATCATTCTTACTTTATATAAGAGTTATGAACCATTCTTTAGTGCTCTGCTCACACAGAAGAGTGATAAAAGTGCAAGCAAGCCATCTATTATCTCAGCAGAACCTTGATTGGGGCTGAAAGTCATTACAACCCAGTCGAAAAGGAGTGTCTGGCTCTTGTCTTTGCCATCCAAAAGATGCGGCATTACTTGGTCGGGCAGACAATTCATGTCATTTCAAGAGTCAATTCTCTCAGGATTCTTATGACAAAACCAAGCTTCCTGAATTTTAGGTTGGCCAATTAGGCTATACTGTTATCCCAATATGAGATGACTTTTGTACCCTAGATGGCCATCAAGGGCCAAGCCCTCGTAGATTTTATAGCAGCTCATCCAGCTCCAGAAACTTCAAAGCTACATGAAGACATTTCAGATGAAGTTATCGAAACCAACATGACTTCAGGTGATGACGTATGGCAGCTATTCTTTAATAACGTATTTAGAGCCGGACCAAAAGGCAAGATTGTCGCCAGAGTGAGGGTAGTATTTATCTCACCTGAGAATCACGTCCTTCCTCGTGCATTCTCGCTAACAGAATCTTGTTCCAACAACGTAGCTAAGTACAATGTTTTGCTCATTGTCCTCTAGCTCGCTCAATAAATGGAAATACAATACCTTGAAACTTATGGTTATTCCAAGTTGATCATTAACCAAGTCAAGGGTAAATATGAGGTTCATCATGAAGACCTCATACCTTATCACCATGCAGCAATTCAGTTGGCAAATACATTTGAAGACTTATATATCAGTCATATCCCGCTTTCAAATACAAAAACAGATGCTTTAGCAATGGTAGCAGCTACACCGGCTTTACCTGCTGATACCAATCACCATCTCATGGTGTCCACCCGTCATCTCTTCTGTCCGAAGTTCAGTTTAGAGCTTAGCGAAGTTCATACAACCTCGACAAACTTCGAACTAAGGACTGGTGATTCCCACTTATCGACTATGCCTTGCACGGCATATTACCTAATGACCCTAGGGAGCGGTGTCTGTTCGACGAAGGTTTACTCGATTTTACTATGATGCAGTGATACAAACGCTATACCGCTGTTCATATGATGGTATAATTCTTTATTATCTATCCAATTTAGAGGCACAAGAAGTAATCAAAGAGGCTCATGATGGCATATATGGCTCATCAACCAGATCCAAAGCCTAAAGATCGATTGCACCAACTTCGCTGTTATTAGCTAACTAAGATCGCCGATGCAGTCAAATACGCAAAAAGGTGTAAGGCTTGTCAAATGCATGCAGATTTTATATACCAACCCCTGAAACTGCTCCATCCTATAATCACAGCATGGTCATTCGAAGCTTGAAAATTGATATAATAGGACCAATCTGTCCTCCGTTAGCTAGAGGTCATCGGTTCATCCTCGTGATAATTGATTACTTCTTAAAGTGGGCAGAGGTTGTCCCACTCGCTGAAGTTAAAACCACCAATGTGGTCAACTTCATCAACACCATGTCATCCACCGATTTGGTGTCCCCAGACGGATCATCCACGATAATGATCCTCAATTTGCAAGTCAATCATTCTATCGGTTTTACGACAAGTATCGGATTTAAAATGTGGTTTCAACTGCTTACAACCCTGCCGCCAATGGGTTAACAGAAGCATTCAACAAGACAATCATCAAGCTCCTCAAAAAGTTTATCTCTGCAAGTAAATGAGACTGGAATGAAAAGCTCAGTGAATATCTTTGGGCCTATCGAACTACAGTCCGAACTCCAACAGGTAAATTCAAATACCATCACTTCATATTCTTTGGCAACCAAGATGACTAATGAAGATAATCATCGATTACGTCTCCAAAAACTTGAAGCGCTAGATGAGAAGCGGTTACAAGCTCAACAGCGTATTGAGCTTTATCAGGCTCGAATCTCAAAGGCCTTCAACAAAATGGTCAAAGGGAGAATTTTCTAGAAAGGAGATTTGGTCTTAGCTGTCAGACTACCTATGGTCATGACACACAAGTCCAAAGATAAATTTTTACCTAAATGGGAAGGACCTTTTGTAGTAGAAACAGTCTACTCAAATGGAGCCTATCGCCTGTCAAATCTGAATAGCGACGTGCTTATGATGCCAATCAACGATAAATTCTTAAAGAAATATCATTCATGATCAAGTTAACATCATATCTCTGATCATTGAAGATTCCTCTGGAGTCAAGCTGATCGAACATCATGAGATGATGTTGTACGGTGTCAACATTACAAACACCAGAAAAGGTTCTATGAGGAATGCTAGTTGCTAACTGACACCCTCATGGAATTACATAAAGTAACAAAACGATCCTAAGCCCTTAATGGCTAAGGATAGAGAAAAGAGTTGGCTATTAAGCTGAACAAAAAGTCCTCGACAACTCATCATACTAAGAGAAATAGTATGACTAGCCCAATTTAAACGGTAGTTGGTAAAGACTTACTAAATCCGTTGATAGCTGAGGATTCGCTAAAAATTTTAAGGGACCTGATCCTATTTGATTCATCCAGAATCCCCTACCAATTTCCTTACATAGAATGGTAGATCCACAAAGCAAATAAGTCATGTTAAAGTTTTTCACCTCTGACTTCTTTTTCATTTTATGGATATTACTCTCCTATCCCCAGCGAAATTGCTTTAATTTTCAAAGAAAGTTGTAGGAGTGTTATACCCCATTTCCCCAGTGTAATTCTCTAGCAATATTCTTTCATTTTACAAAGAACTATATCGTCCTCCAAAGTTTCCTACCAATTTTCGTCCATGGAACTGTAGGAAAGGTTGTATTCATTTCCTCAATAAGATGAATCACAAGCCCGAACTATTATGACAAAAGCTCACGCCTCTGATAGTTAAATTTTTTGAATATTCCTGGCGGATCTTATTAATATGCCCAGCAGATCAAACTCCACTTGTCATTCTCTTCGATAGAATGACAGGTCCACTCAAATTGTTGTTATGTTTAAACACTTCTAACAGTAAATGAATCCTTGTTAGGTTAACATCACACCTCTGACAAGTTATTTTTTACAAATTCCCAAGTTAAGTAGTTGTCAAGATAACTTCGGACAAAACCCCTTCTAATTCCCCAGCAAGGAATTTGGTTGTTACGTTAATGATTATCTCTAACAACTTTTTAGGGAATAATCATCTCCCTATTGAATCCCCATGGAGTTCTTTGTCACGTTAACGATTACCTCTAACATCTTAGAGAACGCTAAACTCTCTATAATCTCTTATGAGATTCATTTTCTAACTCCCCAGCGAGTTTCTAATAGATTCCCGTTGGAGTCTATTATTACCCTTTTCAATCCCCAGTGTTCTTCGGTTATCACGTTAACATTGTACCTCAGACAATTTCTTTCAAAAAAAATCTCCAAAGAAACACTAATTTCCCCTTGAAGTTTATGATCAAGTCCTACTTCCCCAGTAAAATTATTTTTTTTACCATCATGTCCAGCTTGTCACCTCTGAATGGTAGAAATTTTGAGCTTGGTGGTTTCTCAATCAGTTATGTCCATATTACCTCTGAACTGACAGATAGCCAAGTCTCATCTTCTAGTCCAGTAAGGACTACTTTTTTGCCATTATATCCAGTTCGCCACCTTTGAATGGTACGGCTCTGAGTCTGGTGACTCCCTAATCGGTTATGTCCAGTCTAATACCTCTAAACTGACATGTGCCTAGATTTCTCCTCTTTTATGGTACTCAAATTGTCATATCAAGTCTATCACCTCTAAACAGACGAGTCCATAACTTTATTCTCCTTTTCCCTATTAAGGCCAGGAGTAATTGTTGTCAAGTTAAAACGACTACCTTTGAACAGCAAATTGCGATCATGGTGTCTTTTAGTTGGTCATGTCCAATCTAACACCTCTGAACTGACGGGTGCTCAGATCCAATTCACTTTTGCAGTCCCTAGTGGACTAGCTACTAAGTTAATACGACTACCTCTGGTAGCGGATTTAGAGTTTAGTGTGTTTTAATCTACCATGTCCAGTTTTTCACCTCTGAATAGATGGGTCCCTAAAATTGAGTTCATCTTCATTTTGTCATCATGTCCAGTTCATCACCTCTGAATGATAAAGTCTTGAGCTTGGTGGCTTCTTAATCAATCATATCCAGTCTATCACCTCTGAGCCGACAGATAACCAAGTCTCACCTTTTCATTTATTGTTATGTCCAGTTAATCACCTCTAAACCATCAACACTCCTTATTTGGTAATCTCTAATCGGTTTTGTCCTGTTAGTCACCTCTGAACCGATGATTACTCAATTTTACCCGTCTTTGCCATTATTCTAGTTCATCGCCTCTGAACGACAAAATCTCATGTCTGACGATTCATAATCGGTTATGTCCAGTTTGTCTCCTCTGAACCAGTGATTACTCAATTTTACCCTTCTTTGTTGTTATGTCCAGTTCGTCACCTCTGAACAATAAAATCTCATATTTGATGGTTCCTAATCAGTCATGTTCATATTACCTCTGAACTGACAGATCACCAAACTTAATCTTTTCGGATTTAGTGATTCCTAACCGATTCCTAAATCTATCCTTTTTTAATCCCCAATGGATTCTTACATTTAACTGACTTTATGATGTTCTTAACCTCTAAATAATTTCAGTCACATTTATAATTTCTTTGAAAATTCAACTTGATGAATTTTCACCCTTTTTACTTCCTTCAAAAAAAAACTTTTTACTAAGTTTTCTTCTAAAGAAAACTTTTATATTACCTATGGGTAATTACACAAGCAAACAAAGAGGAAGACATGGAGAAGAGCAAATGAGTCAAAAGCAAATATTTTATTAATTCAAAAAGAAAGATATATGGAAGATATATTAAACTGGTCTCTCATATGATAAGAGTTTATTCTCAAGAGAAGACAATTTTGTTTCCTGTTCTCTTCCACCTTAGCAAGAGCCTGCGATCTCAGATCTTCCGGGCTAATGATCGCCAACTGAGCTAAACGAGCCTGCGTCTCTGCCATAACCGCCTTCTTCTCTGCCTTCAGCTTGAGGACTTGATCGCTCTGGGCACTCAGCTATTCGAGCCGAGCAGTCTCCTCTGCACGTTCTGGCTCAGTTTTAAATATAAGAAAGTTGGCCCTCTTTATCATTGCCTCTACCTTCTTAAGCTATTCATTGGCATCGCCAAGCGCATTATTGGAAGCATTAATCGCATTGGTGATTTTGATCTTCTCAGCCTCAGGGATTTCAACTCCTGAGACTCTGCTTCCAATGCATGTTGCGCCTCTCTGCATATGCTCAGAGAGACGCTTGACCTCCTCTTCAACAAATGGGGTCAGATCTGTGCTATTCAGGCGACGCTACTCGCCCACATCTTTCTTGAGATCTTCCACTATCAGCTTTAGGGGGGAAGCAGCTTGATCGGCTCTCCCAAGGTCTCTAATGGTCTCGATGTTCTGAGTAAGGATAACTTTTAAAAACTCAAATGGACTGGTTGAACCTTTCAACACCAGAGAAATACATCATTTCAGACTCTTGTAGAAGGTGTCAATCATCTCCGCCACAAACTCCTTCTCCACTTCTATCACTCCAGGCGAGCGAGTAAGCTTTGGAGGAGGAGTCTTTGTGAGTTTGGTGGTCTCGTCGAAGGTGTCACAGGGGCAGCCGCCAGCACAACTGAAAAACCAGGTTGCAGCTGAGGAGGAGTCTTCATAAAAACAAGCGTGCTTGCTATCAGAGAAGTAGGCTGGTAATCATAGGATCTGACTTGACAACCAGCGCTGGGGAGTCTGGGCTGGTAATTACTTTTAAGCTAGTAGCAGCCGAAATTGGAGATGTGGCAGGAGTAGAAATCGACTCGCTGGTGGACTCAAGCCGAAGCCCAGTTTGCTCGAGGTTGGCACGATGGAAAGCGCAGATGCAGTCGAATCTGTCGCCATCAAATTGTCAGTCAAAAAGTATTGACATTGAATAATGCTACAATAAAGGACGTCGACCTCCGCACTGTCTTATGTGATCGGAGCAGTTATTTCCCCTTGAGATAGCCCCATAATGGGAACGATCAACGCTAAAGTTTCTACAAAAAAGATTTAGAGTTAAAGAAAGAAAACACAATATATGAACAAAATTGATGGTTAAATTCTTACGACCATTACCTAGGGGAGCTGAGGTGGCAGCAGTAGTCACCCCATTGCTGACCGTCGCAGCGAGAACAGTCTTCATGTGGGAGGTGACTCCAGCAGCAACAGTTTCAGTCGAAGACTCCTCAATGGTAGAGAAATTCACCTTACTACTTGGCATGTCCCCTAATGCAACTTCAGGAGGCGCCATACTCTCAGTAGCAATAGTTTCGTTAAAAGCCTCCCCAGTAGCTGGTTCTTCGGTAGGTGACTTAGGAATCGGTTGACTTTCTTCAGGGGTTTCCAGAATCTCCACGTCTTCAGATTCATATCCCTGAGTAGCAACCTCACCTTTCTCCAAAATGGTGGCAGACCTACCAGAAGGCCCCACATCCAGCTCGTGATCCCTAAGGCCTTCAGAAACAAAATAGGTCGCTTCATCCCCCTCCTTCTAGGTGAAGAGATCGTCGAGTTTATCCTCTCCTTCACCTATAATTCCCTTGCCTACAATAAATCACAGAAGTAAAAAAGAGATGAATAAAAATAATGTGAAGAAAATCAAGCTTACTGGGAACCTAAGCAGGCTCCTTCAGAGTCTCTTTCCGACTAGGCAACCTAAAGATTAAAAGAGGCAGGACTTCCGCTACTGACTCACTCGCCGTAGCAGTAGAAACTTTTAGGGCATCTCAGTGAGCCTTCTGTTTCTTACGAGGCTCCTTCCGGGTGGGTTCTTTAGGAGCAGGTTCCTTTGGCTCAGGCTTCTTTCGCTTTCGTTTGAAGTGCATGTCGCGATCTTCTTCCTCTTCCTCTTCTTCAAGAGAAGCTTCACCTGCTTGGCTAGTAGCTTCTGGAGTGGCTTCTCCACCACTACTTTCTCGAAGCGAGGACTCTTAGCATCTGAAGCTTCACTTCTGGCTTCAGCCAGGAACTCCGGGAGACCTGGGACCCTAACTCATTTCCCTGACCTTGCTCTGCCGCCTTCTGCTTCAATCTTTTGAAAATGAGCTTGGTCCTAGTTTAATTGATGTTGAATCTTGAGGGGTTGGAGTTGAAAGTCTGGTACCATTGTCAAAACCTTGTGTCGTCAATAAGTTTGGGGTTAAGTATGACATGCAAAACTGGGCCTCAGTGCAACTAACGATGAAGTGCCTCTAGGCTCTGACTCCATCTATCATACTCCCCGTGAATGCCAGACGAGGGTTGGAATTCCCAACATAAAGTTGGTCGTATCCGAACTGGCGAGCAAAGCGGCTGGCGGCGTACGGCTTCAGATAACAAATATCTCCACACCGGTATACCAAGTGAGATGGTCGGATGCTCACCCGCCACTTAAATACTCCCTGCCCTAGGGAAGATCTCCTGTCACCCACATCATAAAATTCTTCACCATATCCACCAGAAACGGAAGGGAAGCATCTGTAGAGGATGTACGCGTAATAACAGTGTACCAGTTTTCGCACTCCAGCTATGTAGGTCCGCAGCCATTGTGACCCTTCAAAGCGACGAAGATGTGAAAGCGCACGCCTTCTGACAGATCTTCTCCGGGTTGGATAATGGGGGACAGTATAATGCGAACCACGCCATCAGATATGTGCATGGCATTTTCACTCTAGTGTAGGGTCCATCATGAGGAAGTACTTGCCTCTTTCCCCTATTGGAAGCCGGTGGTCTATAGAAAGCTTCCGTCAGTGTCCGAAGTCCATGTGGATAACGCAGACCATGACAGGAGCAGCCTAAGAGGTTTACTATGAGCAAGCTGGACAGTAGGAAGAAGCACCCATGATAAGATTCCATCATGCGGAGGAGATGGGACGACACATTTCTTCAACCAAACCGACAGGAAGTCGGCGAGGAGAGCTTTTCAAGACATAGGATGTTTTGCCTGATGATGAAAACTCTTAAACTTGTCACCCTTTTCATAGATCCCATCATCCTCCTCCAAGATGATATCTTTATAAGCACTGGATATCATCTTCTGAGGAATATCCTCTTCAGAAATCGGGAATTGAACATCTTTCGGGGCAACGTTTAAAATTGGGAACAAATAATCTGCCCAGAGTCGCATTCCCACGAGTGTTGTGGACATCCATGCAGATGTATAAAAGACAAATCAATTCCTGATATGTTTCGAACATCTCCGGGTCGTCCATCTCCATCTGCTCTAGCTCCACGCAAGGAAAGTACTCCTCATATGGCATCTAGCCCATTGGGAGATTGGATATCTCCTACATCTCATTCAGCGCCAGTCCTAATTCACCGACAGGGGTGAAAAAAGTTTTCAAAGTTGGACAATACAGCTCGAAGATGGCGAAGAAATTAGGCACACTGATTCCTATCTCATAGCAGGTGGCTCTAACTGCTTCATGGAGTCCAATCCTCATCATCTCTTCCTCGAAGTATTCCAAGACATATAGTGCCAAGTCTCTCTACCACGGTTTCTGAGCAGGGTGTATCTAGCTGGGAGTCCTGAAATCCCTCGCCGAGTAGTTTACCTTGGACCCTGATGAACTGATTTAGAAAGGTCTGGGCCATCGCTAGGTTTTCTCTTATGAGGAGGTCTTGTCCTATCCTCCCGGGGGGCATATCAAGTACAACCCTAGGAGACCCACAGCGGTTATAACTATTCAGCGTTAAAATTCCAATGTGAATGAATTGGAAGTACTAAAGTGGAAAGTGTAACCGATTGGAAGTACGAAAGTGGAAAGTGTCGCCTGCTCGACGGAAGATAGAACTTCTCGCCTTCCACATTAAAAATCCATTGGCCTTCTCCGGCTAGTAGCTGCTGATTAGTGTCGGGTGATGCAACCCCGAACATGAACTAACTTCCGACACCACACGATTGTGGTCCTCGAGTGGGGCAGTAGTCAATATACTCCGTGTAACACACTCATCAGCCAAAAGGATTAATACATCTCTCTCTGGCGAACTTCTTTCACTGAAGAGGGAAGCCTGACCCTGGAACTAAAAATGCACATTCCCATCCATCCCTCTGATTGTCCCTAACAAGCTGTTCGATGGTCCTGGTGCATAGTGAACTGCAAAGAGACAAAGGACAAGCTTGTTAATAAATCAAAGAAAATATATGGACCTTGAGTTGTATTAAGCAGAGAGAAAGGCCAAGTCTTAACCTCGCCTATATGGCAGGGCTATACCGGCTTTAAAAAACCAAGTCCTAGGCTCACCTATATGGCAAGGCTAGACCGACCTTAAAAAACTCATGTCTTAGCCTCGCCTAAATGGCAAGGCTAGACCAGCATTAAAAGGCCAAGCCTTAGTCTCGCTAGAAAGATGACCTTGCCTAAATCAGGCAAGTCTTAGCTTCATCGAGAAGCTGAAAGAAAGGCTAAGACCTTTCCCCAAAATTCACCAAATGCGAAGAGTCAAGGGAACTCAATCCCTAAAATTAGCTGGTAAAGCTAAAATTGAGAGAGGTAAACTCCCTAAAACCACCAATTAATTGGTGAGGTCGCTGGAGTAACGAAGCTCACTAGCTATAGGTCAAGTGACAACCAGAACGAAAACTTCCATCGCCTCAGAGACCTCTGCCTCCTTGCATGGACGATAAGAGGACACCATGGAATTGTTCTGAAGAAGGTGACGACCATGGTGTTTTTGAAAACGAAAATGAGGAAAGAAAAACTTTGTTGCAGACTCGCTAGAAGAAAAGAAGAAAATTCTCTGTAAAAGGACTGTCGGGGTCCTATTTATAAGCCCCACAGTACAGCCTCACCACTGGCGTTTCAGATTTTGAAGTGTAGGCGAGGCTAAAGTACTCGAGTGCTTAGCCTCGGGAAAGGGAGTATCCTCCCTCACAACGCATGCGAGGCTAGCGCTAAAGTGACACGACGAATCAACCTCATTTTGAAAGCGAAGTTATCTGGAAGAGCCCGAAGGCGAGGCTACCCCAGAGGCGAGCCTAGTCCAGCCTGAAGGCGAGGCTACCCTAGACGCACCTATTCCAACCCGAAGGTGAGGTTATTTTCGAGCAAGCCTATTTCAGCCTGAAAGCGAGGCCACTCTAGCCTCGAAGCAAGGCCAAAGTTCAACCCTGAAGGTGAAGTTGAGTTCAACCACAAAGGCGAAGGTTAAATCCACATATTCGTGATCTTTTCTTCAATAATCGAAGCAGTTCAAAGTATTTCAAAATCTGAACCATCTCATTGCAGATTTACGAAAATTTTGAAGGGGTTTTGTTGACACTCCAAAAAGACAAACTCCCAGACAACTCTTCAACCGGTCTGAACAGTATCTAACTCGTCGACATTTACAAAAGACAAGTCATAGACAAGCTGACGACCAGTTCTACCCACCCCTAGGACAAAGCATAAATTTAGACCCTATTGATCCAATGAAACATATAGTAGATCAAGTACAGCTTTTGAAGAGGCCTAAGTAAGTCTATGAGACTAAATTAGCTCAATACTTAACCTCGCATGAGCCCAAAGGGACTAGCTTCTCATGAAGCTTTATAACCTCACAAAAAGGCTAAGTTTGTAGCTTCGCATGAAGCTTTACAGTGGGCTAACTCCTAACCTCGCCTGAAGATTTTCTTGCGAGCTTCGCTTGAAGCTCTTCGTAGCTATGCAAAGAGATAACTTTTAACTTCGCTTGAAGCTAACTACAGCTTTGCCTGAAGTTAATTATAGCTTCTCCTGAAGCTTTCTTGTAGTTTCGCCTGAGAAACTGTACTAGCCTCGCGCGAAGCTAATCACAGCTTTGCTTGAAGCTTCTCGCGCCCCTATGAGAGGGTTTGCCAGGTCAATATTTGACCTAGTCTTTAATAGGCTAATCTCACTATGTTAATGGGGTTAACACCACTTTAAGTGGGTGGTTACACCCGCCCACTTCACCCCATGTTAAGTGGAGAAGGCTGGGTCAGAAGGCCAGATTTAGGCTCGGGCGAGCCTACCTAGCCTCACAAAAGACTTGTGTAGGCTGTCTAAAAAAATCACCAAGACAAGCCACCAAAACGCAGAGATCCAAGACCCAGACGCAAGGCTAAATGTGACAATCAAGACGCGAAAGTCCAAACCCGCGTCTCAGCATTAAGGCACGCGGGCCCGACACCCACATCTCAGCCTCAAGACGCGAGAGTCCGAACCCGCGTCTCAGAACCAAGACGCGTAGGGTCCAAACCCGCGTCTCAACCTCAAGGCGCTAGGGTCCAAACCCGCGTCTCAACCTCAAGGCGCTAGGGTCCAGACCCGCGTCTCGGTTACAACCACCCCGATTATGGCGCCGTTCACCGCCCATGTAGCGGGAAAGTTGGCCCTCATCGTGGAACACTTTTAGGGGGCACGATCACCCCCTAAACCTCTATAAATAGCCCCGTCACTATGAAGAGAGGGAGAACTTTTTGGGGAGGGGGCGATCAGCATCAAGGTCAAACTTCTGGCAATCGGCAACAAGAGGGCGACACAGAGAGAAAAGAAGCAGATCAACTCTTCAGTAAATTCGCTGCGTACGAGCTAGCTTTCGCCTACCTTCTCTTCGAGAGTTTTGGTAGACAGAGCTGAGTTACTCTTTCTACGGCCAAAGAGGAGATCCCAGAAGGACGGTCATCTGGTCAACGGAGAACAAGATTCACTCTCCACCGCCACACGAAGAACCCAGCATTAAACAAAGGGGGAATTCAAGATTCAATATTCTCCCTCCCTTGTAACCGGAAGATTAGTCTGTTGTAATTTTTCATCTGATTCAAGGGAATTTTACACCTCCTTCTTTTCCGTATCATACAAGAGATGGCGATTCCGCTGGGGACTACTTTCGTCACTGACGAACAGATCGTGGCGCAGGATGACGTCCTCCGTAAGGGGAAGATGGTCGAATCACTCGTCGTCGAGTTCGACTAGGCGAAATATGAAGAGTTTCTCTCTTCTGGCTCCAAGAGCCCAAAGACCCGCGTCTGTCGCAGGGTCTCGACGGGGAATGGCCCCGAAGCCCGACCTGAAGCTCTCTTGGGCGCCGCTGCTGCTGCCCACCGTGCCCAGCAAAGTTCACGCGTCAACGCCTCTCAGAAGGCCCGCGTGATCCCAAGCACAGTTGCTGTTGTGACCAACTCCGGCGCACAGAAAACCCGCGTCAACGTCTCTCAGGAGACCCGCGTGGTTAAACTCCCTGATGTTCAACATCAGGATGTTGTTGGTTTCTCTCCACCTCCTCGACGCAACCGGAATGCTGAGCGTCGACAGAGGAGACGTGCGCATCAACTGCAAGTTGGAACCGTTGGTTGTCCAACTGAGGCTAGACGCGACGTACAATCTCGCGCCTTACCCGCGCCACGTCCAGTACGTGAAATCCGCGTTTGGCGCCCCAAACGCGCGACTCCTCAAGTTGAGTCCTCTGAAGAATAACTTACTAAGCGTCGAGACGAAGCTTCTACGTCTCGTCCAACGCAAGAAGCACGCGCCCACAGGCGTGGGGCCCTGCAGCCCACTCTCTCTCACGCGTCTCAGCCCGGACGCACCAGGCAGCAACGCGATACTCGCGTCTCATCTCAACAGAGACGCCAAACGTGCGTTCCGCAGTCGCGACGCGAAAACCGCGTCCCTGAAGTCTGCGTCCATTCTGCACAGCACATGGATGCCTCCCGTCTTCGACGCTGTGAGGCTAGTCTCTTTGATCCCTCTTCTATGGATTTGAGGGATTATCTGACAAAGAAAAGAAGTGCCCACCAGGTCACTTCATCTTGCTGCTGCCAACGGCTCATCTCCATGCTTGCGGAGTGCCGTTGCGGGTCGAGTGTGCACCAGCAGTCTTTAGTTAGACAGCTGACCTCGATTCCCCCGTCAGCCAAAAGAAGGCGCTCCCATAGAAGGAGAGTCTTCTCTGACGTTGAATACCCGGAGCTTACTGCGAACATGACAAGTAGGAGCAAGGGGAAACAACTTGCAGTCAGCTCAGACGAGTCCGAGTCTGACTCTGAACCGGAAGGGGTGTATCGACACACTCGCACCCGGACGGGGGCCATTCCCCCAATTGACTATAATGCCTTAGCCCACGGCGTTAGAGTGAATGATTCCCACTCCGCCGTAGTGGAATCAGGGGCTTCGAACTCTTCCATCGAGAAGGAGACCTCTGCCTACATGACAGGCACTCCTGAGGAGACGGCAAGACGTATAGAGCAGGTCCAGAAAGCACAAATGGACATGATTATTTCTCAGCAGGCGTCGTTTGACTCCCTCAAGCAGGCGATTGCACAACTGCTTGAAGACAGGAGGAAATCTCCTCCTAGGAGGTCAAAGGGCAAAGGGAGAAAGGGAGAGAACTCATCTTCCGAACCTTCTGAGGAAACGCGGCGATCTACGTCCGGCTCGTCCAAGTCCTCGTCGCAAGCGAAGGGCGACCGAGACCCAAGGAAGGCTCATGCTAAAAGGATGAGTCAATTGGAGGAACACCTCAATGCCCTTGCCAGTCGCAAAGACCTCCAAGAAGCTGGAGTGGTCCGGCCTTATCCAGCTGAGTGGGATCTAGTCCCGTACCCTCCTAAGTTCAAGGCTCCAACCCTCCAAGCCTTCGATGGGAATGTAAGTTCACCTAGAGGGGGGGTGAATAGGTGATGGCTAATCTAATGGTCACTTATGAACAAATAATGCGGAATTAAAACTAAGTTGACCAAATTAAACTTCTTTTAATTAAACACTTATGTATAACACAAGAGTGTTGCCGAATTCCCCTTGCGAGGCTCTGGACAAACTCCTCTAGATTCCCCTTGAATGGGTTGAGGTGCCGCGTTGGCTCTCTTGGTTGAATACAAGTGTTAGACAATCAATCCCAAGTAATTATATAACAATTAAGCACAAGGGTATATCAAGCATATAAAGATAGACAATAATTGAATGCAAGATATAAAAGAGACAAAGAGAGAGAGAGAGAGAGAGAGCAAGAGTGAGCAATCGCAAACACAAAGGTTTTGTTTCGAGGTTCGAGCACACTTGCTCTACATCCCCGCCTTCGACACACGAAGGATTTCTACTATGCACGATCCAATCGGATCTCTCCTTGGTGCCGCAACACCTACAAGCCCTCGGACTCCCAAAGTCCCTTACACACCACAAGCCCACCGGCTCGTCGAGGCCGCACCTCAAGCTACAAGAGTTCGCACCCGAACCCTAAACAACCACGAGCACACTTGCCCGTCTCCTCAAAGTACAAGATGAAATCTTGGTGATCTAAACACTTGATCACCTACAAAAACTCTCACTACAACACCTATAGGTTGAATAGCTCAATGGATGCTCAAGTGTTTGTGTGAGAAAGCAAGGAAAGAATCTTTGGTGAAAATCTCAAGAAATCACTTTTACACTCTTATAAAATCTTCCCTTTTGATTGGAAGTATTAGCTCACTATTTTTGTGGAGAAAAACCTCTGAAATGAATATGAGAAAACAGGCTCTAAGGTCTCCAAAAATCTTAGCTCAAAACAATGACAAAACCCCTTTTATAGAGGCCAGAAAAATCTGACCGTTGGGCTCTGTCAGAGCTTCCGGTCGACCGGTCCGGTCGACCGGCAACGGTCAAAATCCGACCGTTGCAGCCTCCGGTCGACCGACCCGGTCGACCGAGCAACTGGAGAAGAGAGTAAACTCTCTGTCGGTCGACCGGCCCGGTCGACCGATATTTCCCGAGAGCAAAGCTCTCTGAAGCGGTCGACCGGCACGGTCGACCGTTCCCCAGTGCACACAGGCGTGCACGTCTGTGCACGTCCGGTCGACCGACCCGGTCGACCGGCCACTGTCAGTTCTGAAAAATCAGAACTGCCAGAGCCTGAAAATTGGGATTAAAGATTGGTCTTTTTGGCTTAAAACAAAATCCCATAAATACTTAGAAATTCTACAAAAAAAATAGTTTTATAATATAGAAACATGCTTGCACAAAATCAAGGCATGTTATTAAAGATTTGACTATTTTTTTTGTAACTTGAAAATATTGGCTCATAATAAAAACTGTTTTCTAAATCAACATGTTTTTCCAAATTTTCATCAAATACAAAAACGAGATATACTTTAAGGCATAGTGTGTATGGATATGATCCACTACACAATCAAGATGAAATATCTAGTTTTTGACATAAAGCACTAAACTTGGTTTTGAAATATCAACATGTTTTTCCAAACTTTCATCAAATACAAAAACAAGATATACTTTAAAGCATAGTGTGTATGGATATGATCCACTACACAATCAAGATGAAATATCTAGTTTTTGACATAAAGCACTAAACATGGTTTTGGATATAAGATATGTAAACTTGAAATACCAAGAACCAAATAGAATTTGTCACAATGAAAATCTTTTCTTAACAAGAAAATCTTTTTATGAAAGCAATTAAATCAAGAGTGTGTGTGTGATATGACTTGAGCAATCCACCAATCTATTCTATCCTTTACATTTTATCTAAAATAAAAATACAAATCTTATACCTAGACACAAGTCTTCAACTTCTTGAAGTCTTCCCTTGAAGGCTTCTCATCTTCTTGACTTGGTCCAAATGCAATCCACCGAGCTCTTCTCTAGATGTGTTCTTGATGTATAGGCTCGTGAATCAACCGGTGCTAGCTTCCAACTTGTCTTTAAATCCTTTGTTGAAGCTCCACACCTACTGAGATCTTGATAATGAATCTGTCACTAATTAAACACAAGATCATTAGTACTATAACTACATGAGTTGATCATCATCAAAACTAGAGTGATAGGCCTTTGGGCCAGCAATCTCCCCCTTTTGATGATGACAAAACTCATGGAGTTATATATGCATGGATTAAAGTAAAGCTTCAAAGAAGCTCCCCCTTAACTCATGCATAGACAAAAGTAATAAGATATGGCAATGAAGCATATGACATGTATGCAAATGTAGGAGATAGAACATGTAATCATAGCATAAATCAAATCTTAAATCAAATCATTAATCAAATCTTTTTCTCCTATTTGCAAATAACAAAACATATATGCAATGAAAAAACATGCATATATACTCAAATACTTCTCCCCCTTTTTGTCAATCATCAACAAAGGGGTCAAAGTAAAAACAAATCAAATAAAATTTTCTCCCTCTTTTGTCAAAAGCAAAGAAATCAAGAAGGGGTATACAAATCAACCAATAAAGATTTATATGCGATATACATTCATGAAGAGGAAGTCGTTAAGTTAGCTTCCCTACAATGTGCATTGCATGAAGGAGGGATGTGAAGCCCTAATTCACACAACACAACTATGTAATGCATAGAAGGAGATGTGAAGCTCCCCCTACACACGTATATCATATAAAGAAGAGATGTTAAGCTCCTCAATTTATAATATACTCAACATGAATCTATATGTAAGAGAGATGTTAAGCTCTCCTTGCATATAGGAAATACAAAACAAAACATTTTTAATTTTTTTTTTTATCAAAACAAAATTTTGAACTTTTCTCAATAAAACAAATTTTGAACCAATCATAATTTGTAATTTTGATACCAATAGAAAATAGCACTTGAAGATGTGTGATATCAAGTTATCATTGCAAAATCTTTTAATGTTTCAAACATATTGACATCAATTGTAAACATATAACAAATTTGAAGTTGAAGCATATTGATACCAAATGAAAGATCTAAAATAAAATCTTTTTATTTTTCATAAGCTTATGCATAGTTAATATAAGGTGTGAACTTAGCATAAACTTTTGTGCTTTAAGAATGTAAAACAATTTGTAAAGCAAGCACATGGAAATCATATATATGTATGTGAATAGATAAGACTAATTTGAAAATTAGGGCATACATATATAGGAACCAAAATGTGAGTAATATACCAATTGTAAAATCAACACTGTAAATCATGTATATACTCATAACCAAAATTGGTAGGTTTAAAGATAGTTAAGTCTAAGCACTACCAAATTTGAAGAATAAATAACTAGTTATAAATAATTTTGAAAAACTAGTTAAAGATCCTTCAAAAACATGAAATCAAATGTTTTTCATGAATTATACTAAATACATACAAGTTTAAGCACTCATAGTCCATAAAGCTCAAAAATATATTTTATCGTAAAAGATGAGTGTTCAAAGGTTATGTAAATGGTATTTCATGAAAATAGAAAGTGAAGCATGAATCTCATGAAAAACTTATTTTTCATCTTAAAACAAATCATATGTTTTTCATAAAGCAATACTAAATACATAAAGATTTAATCACTCATGGTCTATAAAGCTCAAAATATTTTGTATCATAAAGATGAGTGTTCAAAAGATCATGTAAATAGCATTTTTATGAAAATAGTCATTCAAGCTCAAAAAGATCATAAATCACATTTTGTTGTACAAATCAAAAACATGAAAAATCATTTTTTTATTATTATTTATTTAAAATACTAATCTTCATGGTATATGTATGATTTATCCAATTCTAACAATTATGCATACATATCCCAAATATGAAAAGAGTCCAATATATATTGCATGAAGGCAAATGACTCAAGGGGTATACATGTATATTTATTAGATTTGAATTAAACACACATATACATGAAGTAAGATCAAAGATAGGCATAACAAGTATAAATGACCGAATCATCAAAACTAGCCTATACACATGCATATAGTGGATACAAATGAGCATGAAGTTCAAATATATATGAGTCAATTGTGGTTCACTATTCATTATGTATAAATGCAAGTTTTGACACATTCTACATTTAAGCATGTAAATGCCACATGAAGCACCCCAAAAAATATGAACATGCTATATGATACATGAAATTAAAAGCATGTGCATAAATGAAATAGGAGTTTAGAAATTGTTACCAACTCCAAAGCTCCGAGCATGGTGGTTGACCCACCAAAATTCCTTGATAGCGGTGCTCCAAGTATGTGTCATTTTAGTTCAAATGCACCCACCATCAAGGCACCAAATCTCTCACGTTTTGAGAGATTCCTCACCTACATCAAAATCAAAGGGTGGGGGTTTTGGTACCCATATTTTCTTGGGTCCTTTGATGTTAGTCTTGTTGTAAGGCACCCAAAATTCTTATTCTTGGCAAAATTGAAATGACCTATTCTATCATAACAATATTTTCTTAAATGGCCTTTGCGGCCTCAATGTGTACAAACGTACACCTTAGTATGCTTATGTGTAGGAGTGTGATCATGTTGTGCAACATAAGCATGAGCATGATGATGTGCATGAGAGGAAGGAGTTTGTTTCTTTGAAAACAAGGACTCCAATTTTGAATGATTGAATGCACAAGAGTTCAAGGTTGAACTCAAATTATTCATTTTATTTTTCAAATCTTTAATCTCATTAGTGGTGGCATGTAAAGCATGATGTGATATATGATCATTTTTCTTTTTCTTTTGTGAAACAAATTTTTTTTCTTTTTCAACAAATTTTCTTTTCAAAGTAATATTTTCTTGAAAAATAACTTCCTTTTGAGTTTCCACCAAAGCAATTTTATTTTTCAAAAACATATTCCCTTCACATAAATCATTTAATTTAGACATAAGGGAAACATTCTCATTTTTCAAAATATTGTTTTCTTTTTCAATACATGCTATTTTAGTTTTAAAAGAATCATTCTCTCTTAGCATGCAATCAAAATTCTTTTTCAAATCATTATTCTCTTTTTCTAAGCATGCAATGTTAGATTTAAAAGAATCTTGTTCTATATGCATGCAATCAATTTTCTTTTTCAAATTTTTATTTTCTTTCTTAATCATGTCATATTTCTCAAGAATTGTTTGGCAAAATGAAGTGAGCTCATCATATGACATGTCCTCATCATCGGATTCGGAGTTTACCTCAAGGGGGTTATCCCCTTGGACCATATAGCATACGTTGGAGATGTCGCTTCCAACGTCCGAATCGCTCCCCGCATAGTATAGATCTTTCTCGCCAAGGGAGATGAGGGTGTTCCATACTACAAAAGCCGATTCAATGTTAGAAACCCTAGATAAATAGTCATTATTTAGGGTACATTTAAGAGCATGAAGGGCTTTAGCATTAGCCTCAATATTCTTACCATCTATACAATATGCATTATTAGTAGTGGCAAGATAGACATGAATTCCTAAGGCCTTGAGGTACAATGACATCTTAACCTTCCAAGTTTGGATGTTAAGAATATCAAAGGTGGGTGGTGACATAAAGTCCATGGTGTGTGTACAAATAAAGTGATTAGCCTAAAAGGAGGATCTTTAACTCTTAGTTTGTTAGACCCAATATCAAGAGCACTAGCTCTGATACCAATTGTAAGTTCACCTAGAGGGGGGTGAATAGGTGATGGCTAATCTAATGGTCACTTATGAACAAATAATGCGGAATTAAAACTAAGTTGACCAAATTAAACTTCTTTTAATTAAACACTTATGTATAACACAAGAGTGTTGCCGAATTCCCCTTGCGAGGCTCTGGACAAACTCCTCTAGATTCTCCTTGAATGGGTTGAGGTGCCGCGTTGGCTCTCTTGGTTGAATACAAGTGTTAGACAATCAATCCCAAGCAATTATATAACAATTAAGCACAAGGGTATATCAAGCATATAAAGATAGACAATAATTGAATGCAAGATATAAAAGAGACAAAGAGAGAGAGAGAGAGAGCAAGAGTGAGCAATCGCAAACACAAAGGGTTTGTTTCGAGGTTCGAGCACACTTGCTCTACATCCCCGCCTTCGACACACGAAGGATTTCTACTATGCACGATCCAACCGGATCTCTCCTTGGTGCCGCAACACCTACAAGCCCTCGGACTCCCAAAGTCCCTTACACACCACAAGCCCACCGGCTCGTCGAGGCCGCACCTCAAGCTACAAGAGTTCGCACCCGAACCCTAAACAACCACGAGCACACTTGCCCGTCTCCTCAAAGTACAAGATGAAATCTTGGTGATCTAAACACTTGATCACCTACAAAAACTCTCACTACAACACCTATAGGATGAATAGCTCAATGGATGCTCAAGTGTTTGTGTGAGAAAGCAAGGAAAGAATCTTGGTGAAAATCTCAAGAAATCACTTTTACACTCTTATAAAATCTTCCCTTTTGATTGGAAGTATTAGCTCACTATTTTTGTGGAGAAAAACCTCTGAAATGAATATGAGAAAACAGGCTCTAAGGTCTCCAAAAATCTTAGCTCAAAACAATGACAAAACCCCTTTTATAGAGGCCAGAAAAATCTGACCGTTGGGCTCTGTCAGAGCTTCCGGTCGACCGGTCCGGTCGACCGGCAACGGTCAAAATCCGACCGTTGCAGCCTCCGGTCGACCGACCCGGTCGACCGAGCAACTGGAGAAGAGAGTAAACTCTCTGTCGGTCGACCGGCCCGGTCGACCGATATTCCCGAGAGCAAAGCTCTCTGAAGCGGTCGACCGGCACGGTCGACCGTTCCCCAGTGCACACAGGCGTGCACGTCTGTGCACGTCCGGTCGACCGACCCGGTCGACCGGCCACTGTCAGTTCTGAAAAATCAGAACTGCCAGAGCCTGAAAATTGGGATTAAAGATTGGTCTTTTTGGCTTAAAACAAAATCCCATAAATACTTAGAAATTCTACAAAAAAAATAGTTTTATAATATAGAAACATGCTTGCACAAAATCAAGGCATGTTATTAAAGATTTGACTATTTTTTTTGTAACTTGAAAATATTGGCTCATAATAAAAACTGTTTTTCTAAATCAACATGTTTTCCAAATTTTCATCAAATACAAAAACGAGATATACTTTAAGGCATAGTGTGTATGGATATGATCCACTACACAATCAAGATGAAATATCTAGTTTTTGACATAAAGCACTAAACTTGGTTTGAAATATCAACATGTTTTTTCAAACTTTCATCAAATACAAAAACAAGATATACTTTAAAGCATAGTGTGTATGGATATGATCCACTACACAATCAAGATGAAATATCTAGTTTTTGACATAAAGCACTAAACATGGTTTTGGATATAAGATATGTAAACTTGAAATACCAAGAACCAAATAGAATTTTGTCACAATGAAAATCTTTTCTTAACAAGAAAATCTTTTTATGAAAGCAATTAAATCAAGAGTGTGTGTGTGATATGACTTGAGCAATCCACCAATCTATTCTATCCTTTACATTTTATCTAAAATAAAAATACAAATCTTATACCTAGACACAAGTCTTCAACTTCTTGAAGTCTTCCCTTGAAGGCTTCTCATCTTCTTGACTTGGTCCAAATGCAATCCACCGAGCTCTTCTCTAGATGTGTTCTTGATGCATAGGCTCGTGAATCAACCGGTGCTAGCTTCCAACTTGTCTTTAAATCCTTTGTTGAAGCTCCACACCTACTAAGATCTTGATAATGAATCTGTCACTAATTAAACACAAGATCATTAGTACTATAACTACATGAGTTGATCATCATCAAAACTAGAGTGATAGGCCTTTGGGCCAACAGGGAAGGGGTCCCCTAATCAGCACATCTACTACTTCAAATCCCAAACCGGGAATGTAGTAGATAATGACGCCATCCTGGCGCGACTATTCATCGGCACCCTGAAAGGGTTGGCCTTTGAGTGGTTCATGAAACTCCCGGAAGGTTCTATCAAGAACTGGGGCAACTTGGAGAAGCTGTTCCTAACACGCTTCTTTGAAGATGATTCCGAGGTCACAATGCCCACCCTGTTAGCTACGAGACAGCGAAAGGGAGAGTCCGTCAAATCTTTCGTGGAAAGATTTCGGAACGTGGCACTCCGGTGTCCAAGCGGTATGACCCAGGCCACCCTGGTGGAAACATGCTGCCACAGCCTCCAAACCTCACTCCTTGCTCAAATAGGAGTTGCTGAAAGCCGCACCTGGAAACAATTAGTCCAACAAGGTGAACAGGCTGAGGAGATTGTTGCCCGCGTCAGGGCAGAAGAAGGCAAGCCTAGGCCAGAAAGGTCAACTAGGCGAGCGCCAGACACCTCCCTCCAGACGAAGCGGAAGGATAATTTGGCGACGGAGACCAAATCTCCCACCAAACCTCAACCAGCCAAGGCGAGTGGCTCTTCAAGCCAACCCCGCGCCAACAAGCAGTATTCCTTCAAGGAGGAACATGTCGATTCGCTCTTCAAGCTACTCAACAAGAGCAACCGACTGAAGCTCCCTGAAATTAGGCGCCCGGAGGAAGTCGGCAAGACCGACAATCCCAACTACTGCATGTACCACAGGATGTTGGGACATCCTACCAAAAGCTGCTACGTCTTCAAGGACATCCTTCAGGCTCTGATTGAAGCGGAGGTGCTAAAGCTCCGACCAGAGCAGAAGAAGGTCACGGCTAATGTGACGTCGGTTCTCCAGTTCGGGAGACAACTTCCAACGCCTGCGGGGTAACTCCTATTCCAAGGGGAGAATTAAGAGTGGTCAACACAGACCCTCACCAGCAGCAGGAGAAGGGCTTGGTACCCGTCCCTACGCCTCAAGGGGAAATTATGTGGGTCTACCCTGACCTAGTGGACAGCCAGCAGTGGACTACTGTAACCAACAGGAAGTCCAAAGGCAAGGCAAAAGCTTCGTCCTGCCATGTGGTATGTGCTTCCTCCCGAGAAGCAGAGGATGATGTTCCCTCATTGACTGATTCAGAAGAGGAAACAATAGTCTTGGCCGCAGAGCCCAACCAACCAATGACGGGGACTCGTTCAGGACAGCCCTACTTGAAGCAGTACGGCGAAATGGCGGCAAACCCTCCACAACCGGCTGCAGAGCCAACTAGGCCCTCCACGAAGCCACCAGTGGAGAAACAAATAGAGACTCGATTCTCTCGAGCCCTTCAAAAGGGTATAGCGGAAGGATCCACAACGCCTTACCGCTTTGATGTCTTGGCTCAATTGGCCAACATCCCGGCGCAGACCACCCTGTATGAGCTTCTAAGACTATCAAAGTCGACCAGGGAGGCTCTACAAGAAGCGCTGGCAAACGCTGAGGTCTTTATGACCCAGGTGCCAAAGAAGGAAGATGTAGAGAATTGTCTCCACACCTCCCAGAATGCTCCCTGCATTACCTTCACGGCAGATGATATGCAGGTTAAAGGGAAGCATGATCGGCCCCTGTACTTCACAGGTTATATCGGATCATCTGAAGTGAACCGCATTCAGGTAGATCCAGGGTCCGCACTGAGCATCATGCCCCGCCGAGTCATGCAACACCTCGGCATCCCTACTCACCGTCTGAGCCCTACACAGACAACCATCTACGGGTTCAATGCCAATGGCACCCGTCCGATGGGGAAGATCAAGATCAAGTGCCAGATTAGGAGCCTCAAGTCGGAGGTGACGTGCTACGTCATCGATGCCGACACTTCCTACAATCTGCTGCTGGGACGACCATGGATTCACCGCAACTCCACCGTTCCCTCCACTCTTCACCAAGTCATGAAATACATTGACGCGAGTGGGAAGGTGCAAACGTTGGTTGCCGAAAGGTATCCGTTTAAGGGGGTCAAAAATTATTTCACGGACTCCCTCCTATATCAGGATCCGGTGGATAAAACCCCGCAACTGGAAGTGCCAGACTCTGGTAATGAGGCTGACACTGAGCCCGAGCAAGAAGAGTGCCTGTGGAAGTTGGAACCACTTGTAAAGAGCACGAATAAGCTCGATGTTGATAATACCACCGACGATGCAGGCGGCTGGTATATTAATGAGAATTTAGACTTTGAGTATTTTTCTGCGTGTGCATCCGATTCAATACCGTCGGATACTAGTACCGACATAGACGATGACATCTGGTCGGCAATGGATGCTTTCACATCATTGCATGTACCAGTAAAATCATCTTTCGGGACATACCAGGATAATGGAGATGCGCAAGAATCTATATTCATGGTCCCGACAAGACGAAAAGGCCAAAAACCAATTCTTTTTGGGCGAATCTCGTCTGAACCAACTCCCCGCGAAGAATCGGAAAGCGAGGAGGAATCCCCTCAGCTCGACCATTATGAATCGAAAGCGCTCAGAATGATGAAGCAAATGGGGTACGATCTAACCAACAAGCCCGGGTTGAACTTCGGCAAAGGAAGGAGAACCCTGCTTCGATCGTTTGTGCCGAAAGGGAAGGCCCCTGATTATTATCATCGGACGCGCAGGGGGTTGGGCTATGTATCAACTCCAATCCCATCAGCCTCCGGTTCTCAAGAATCGTCGAACAACGATCACTCTTCAGACACATCATCTTGGGGTCAGATGTCAGTGTCGGCAACATCTTCAAGAAACTTTCAGTGAACATGGTTTCGACAAGCCGCCTGGAAGATGGAAATGAAGAAATGATCCAATCTGATACAGATCCATGGATCAAACATTTAAATGCTCTTTGGGATATCCGCTTTGAACAGCGTGAGCCACCCACAGAAGACAAGGTTGTTCAGATCAATCTAGGAGATGAGGCTAACCCTAAGCCCATCTTCATAAGTGACGGCCTGTCACCATCGGAGAAGAAGGATCTAATATCTCTTGTACAAGAGTATATAGACGTCTTCGCCTGGAATTACTTGATCCTCAAGTGGCCATGCACCGCCTCAACATCAATCCGGACGTAAAGCCTGTCAAACAACTGCAGCGACGGTTTCGCCAAGAAATAATGGAGGCAATTCAATCAGAAGTCAGAAAACTTATTGATTCTGGCTTCATCAGGGAAGAACAGCATCCCGATTGGGTAGCCAACATCGTCCCCGTCTCCAAAAAGAACGGGAAAATCCGGATCTGCATCGACTTCCGTGATCTAAACGAGGCCTGCCCCAAGGACGAATTCCCATTGCCGATCACAGATGTCATGATTGACAATACTTGTGGATTCGAACGAATGTCCTTCATGGACGGATTCTCAGGATACAATCAAATCAAAATGTATCCTGACGACGAAAAGCACACCTCCTTCAGGACTCCTCTAGGGGTATATTGCTATACTGTCATGCCCTTTGGACTGAAGAATGCGGGGGCAACCTACCAAAGGGCCATGAATGCCATTTTCCATCAGCAAATACGCAAAACGGTGGAATGTTATGTCGATGACATTGCGGTGAAAAGTCGTATTAAAGGAGATCACATAGCTGATCTGAAGGTGGTCTTCGACATCATGCGGGCTCATCAATTGAAGATGAACCCCGCCAAGTCCTTCCTGGGGGTAGCCAGTGGCAAATTCCTAGGATTTGTTGTGACTTCCACAGGAATCCATTTGGATCCGGAGAAAGTCCGCGCTATCCAAGAGATGCAACTCCCGAGAAACCTCAAGGAACTTAGGGGTTTACAGGGTCAATTGACGTACATCCGCAGGTTCATCTCAAACCTCTCTGGAAGATGCCAACCCTTCGCTAAGCTGATGAAGAAGGGTGTCTCATTCATTTGGGATGACGCTTGCCAACAAGCGTTCGAGAAAATCAAGCAATACCTCACCCAACCACCAGTCCTTGCAGCCCCGGTGTCCGGAAAGCCTTTCCTGGTGTACGTCCGGGCAATGGACCATTCTTTGGGAGCTCTACTAGCTCAGAATGATGAAGAAGGACGAGAACAGGCAATCTACTATCTGAGTAGAACAATGATCGGAGCCGAACATCGGTACAACCCGATCGAGAAGGAATGTTTGGCACTAGTGTTCGCCATTCAGAAAATGCGACACTATCTGGTAGGCCAGACTATAAATGTCATATCAAAAGTCAACCCTCTGAGGTTACTTATGACTAAACCTTCATCGCTAAATGGCCGACTGGCAAAATGGGCCATATTGCTATCACAATATGAAATGCACTTTCTGCCGCAGAAAGCCATTAAGGGACAAGCGGTCGCAGACTTCCTAGCTGAACACCCAGATCCGAGGGCAGCCAAAGTCTACGAGGATCTCCCAGACGAAGTGGCCGAAGTCTACCTGACTCAGACATCGTTCGAAAGTCAAGTGTGGCAACTCTTCTTCGACGGTGCATCAAGGACAAGCCCCAAGGGACACGTAGTGGCAGGGGTAGGAGTAGTACTTGTCTCCCCACGAAATTATGTGATCCCCCGAGCTGTCTCATTAACAGAGCCTTGTTCCAACAATATGGCGGAGTACAATGCTCTATTAATCGGGATGCAATTCGCCGATGAGATTGGCGTTAAAAATCTCGAGGCATACGGCGACTCCAAGCTCATCGTCAGCCAAGTTCGCGGGGAGTATGAAGTCAGACATGAAGACTTGGTACCCTATACAATGCAACTATCCGCATGGCCGAGGGATTTACAAGCTTCTACATCGACCATGTACCGCGCAGGCAAAATGCACACGCAGATGCACTCGCATCCCTGGCTGCCTCCTTAGCTCTTCCAGCTGGAGCAATGGAGAAGATATTCGTCTACAGCCATGACCTGTATTGCCCGAGAAATGCTCTCGAGGATTATCAGGAGTCAACGGGAGGTCTTCACCGCGAAGAAGCACTTGAAGCGTCAACCGGTCCAGAGCTTAAAGACTGGCGATTCCCCTACATCGACTATGTCTTGTACGGCATCCTGCCTGAGGACGCCAAAGAAGCGGCTGCCATTCGAAGGAAAGCCCCTAAGTTTTACTATAATGCGATTACACGAACATTGTATCGTCGGTCGCATGACGGGATCTTACTCAGGTGCCTCTCACCAAAAGAGGCCCGGGAGGTATTGAAAGAGGCCCACGACGGTACGTGCGGAGCCCATCAACCTGGCCCAAAACTGGCACATCGACTCCAAAGATTGGGTTACTATTGGCCCAAGATGGTTGCCGACGCCGTCGCCTATGCCAAAAGATGTCACGCTTGCCAAATACATGGAGATTTTATCCATCAAGCACCAGGGTACCTCCACTCTACGACCTCTACATGGCCATTTGAGATGTGGGGGATGGATGTGGTTGGTCCTATCAGCCCACCATCATCAAAGGGACATCGGTTCATTCTAGCAATAACTGATTACTTTTCCAAATGGGCCGAAGCCATTCCTTTGAAGGAGGTGAAATCGTCGAACGTGATCAAGTTCGTGAAACATCACGTTATTTACCGTTTCGGTGTACCTCGGCGGATTGTCCATGACAATGGACCCCAGTTCATCAGCCAGGCATTCCAGAGATTCTGCGCTAAGTTCAGAATCCAGAGTGTGTCTTCAACGGCATACTATCCTGCCGCTAATGGCCTCGCAGAAGCTTTCAACAAGACCATTGGCAAGCTTCTCAAAAAGTTCGTCTCGAAGAGTCAACGCGACTGGGACGACAAGCTAGGTGAATGCTTATGGGCCTATCGCACAACAGTACGAACCCCGACAAAGGCCACGCCGTTTTCCTTGGTATACGGATGTGAAGCCGTGCTTCCCCTGGAAATCCAAATTCCATCTCTACGCGTCGCCTTGACAGCGGAGATGACGACAGAGGAGAAGCATCGACAGCGACTCCAGGAACTGGAGGCCTTAGACGACAAGCGTCTGCAAGCCCAACAGCAAATCGAGCTCTACCAAGCTCGAATCACCAGAGCCTTCAACAAGAAAGTTAAAGTACGAACTTTCAAGAAAGGCGACCTTGTCTTAGCCGTCAGAAGACCCATGGTGATGACGCACAAGACGAAAGGAAAATTCCAGCCCAAATGGGAAGGACCATTTGTGGTAGAGTCAGTCTACTCAAATGGGTCGTATCGCCTCATAACTTCAAATGGCGATACACTTATGATGCCAATCAATGGCAGACTCCTGAAGAAATACTATCCTTAGATGGTATTCTTCCGCTGATCAAGTTAAAAATACACCTCTGATCAAAACAAGAAGGGCTGCTTCATTAATATCCGACGCCTCCGACGGCTAAGGATAGAGGAAAATGTTGGCCTTTAAGCCCAACATAAGTCTTCGACAACTCATCATGCTGAGGGGAATAGCATGGCTAGCCCAACTCAAACGGTAGTTGGTAAAGGCACCTCAAACCCGTTGACAGCTGAGGATTTGCTAAAAATCCTAAGGGACACGTTCCCGGTTGATCCGACGCCTCCGACGGCTAAGGATAGAGGAAAATGTTGGCCTTTAAGCCCAACATAAGTCTTCGACAACTTATCATGCTGAGGGGAATAGCATGGCTAGCCCAACTCAAACGGTAGTTGGTAAAGGCACCTCAAATCCGTTGATAGCCGAGGGTTTGCTAAAAATCCTAAGTGGACTTGGCTCCACCCCTTCCTCCAAAATCCCCTACCAATTCTCATTCACAGAATGGTAGGTCTACAAAATACAACCATTACTAAGTTAACACTATACCTCTGGTAATGGAAACTTTTCAATATTCCTTGTCGAGTACAAATTTTGCTTGTCAACTCTACACGGAGTACCAAATTTCAATTTTGCCAAGTTAACACTACACCTCTGGCACTTCAAATCTCACTTGTCAATTCTCACCAATAGAATGACAGGTCCTCAAAATTGCTCTTATCATGAGGCAATTTTGTCAAGTTAACATCACGCCTCTGACAAATTGCTGTTAAAGTTCAACACCACACCTCTAAACAGTAATCAAGTTTCTGCCAGGTTAATATTACACCTCTGACAGTCACTCTTCTTCAGACTTCCATATCGAAGCCGAAATGGATAATGCTAAGTTAACACCACACCTCTAGCATCCAAGTGGATAATGCTAAGTTAACACCACACCTCTAGCATCCAAGTCATTGCTAAGTTCAACAATACACCTATAGCCATGACTTTCCCTCGGACTTCCTTATCCAAGCCGAGATGACCAATGCTAAGTTCAACATTACACCTCTAGCATTCCCTCATTGTCAAGTTAAACATTACACCTATGACAGTGACACTTCTGAGTTAAGTTAATATCACACCTCTGACTCACATCCTTGTCAAGTTAACATTACACTTCTGACAAGACTACTTTCAACCCGTTAAGTTAATATCACACCTCTGACGGTAACAAACTTTCCTAGATTCCCCACGAGTCTAGTCCCACTTGTTATTCTCTTCAGCAGAATAACAAGTCTACCTAAAAACATTGTTAGGTTAATACTACACCATCAACAGTGTTTCCCTCAAATCCCCAGTTGAGCCCAATCAAGTTAATCCCAAACACTTGATAAAAGTTCACCCTCCCTGGGGGTACCAATTCTACTTGTCGCTTTCTCTTATAAAGTGGCAGGTCCACTAAAATTATTTCATCTTTGTCAAGTTAATATTACACCTCTGACAGTACTTTGAGAGTTCCTGAAATAGGATCATTCCCTCCAAAGTTTGACTTGTTGAGATTATCATCATAATTTTGACAAAGTCAGACAAGGAAAGAGGCAAAAAGAAAAGTGTCGCTTTTATTTATTTCCAAACATATGAAAGTGATACAAAATGCTCTCTTATACAATAAGATGGAGTGTTACAGTAAAAACGCTCTCTTATACAATAAGATTGAGTGTTACAATTAAGGAGTACAAAGAAGTCCCTCTCTCTCTCTTAGAGGTTACACTCACTCCTTATAAGCGCGTCTGATTCCAAGTGCGCGATGTTTTGTGGCTACAATAGAAGCTGGTTACACCACGATGCATGATGTAAACATCGAAAGCGCTCTAGCTGACTAAGCTAAGAGCAATGGTGTTCTTGAGGTCTGGTGGCAACAGAAAGTCCTGCAACCCTTCGTTCAGGAGCGTCCCTTTCCCTAGCAGGCCATCCAACGGACATAGACTGTCCTTGATGTGACTTCTGGAGTGGGAGAGGAAGAGGATCTTGTCCGCCACCACAACCGCCGGAGCCCTCATCGCCGTCATGCATAGCCTGACCATCTCTTGCCAGCAGGCATGAATGGCGAAGCAGATCTGAAGAGACCTTGGCGAGGGTTGGGTCCTCGTCAGAGATGTAATATACTCTCTTATAGGTGACGAGGACCATAATATACTCTCTTATAGGTGAACATCGAACAAGTTCGCCGGCCAAAGCATCCTTCCAGGGGCCCAGCAAACCAGCAAGCCTACCTGCAAGAAATGAAACAAAGGAATCAGAACAATCTGCAATTTAGTATGCTTCAACAGAGAAAAACTAAGTCGCAAATGCGGACTGCAGACGCGGGAATGATCCACGCAGTCAGCCAAGCAGACGCGGGAATGACCCACGCAGTCAGCCAAACTGCTGCGTCAGCGACAGCGAGAGCGAATCAAAACGCGGTCTCGTTCTGCGCCCAAGTCGAAAGCACAAACGCCGAAAAGGCACAGACGCCGAAAGTTGCCATCTCCTTGTTGAGTGAACAAGAGTTGCAAGGCTCGGGTCTGAAACCTTTTTGGAATTCGTTCAAAGCAGTGGCTATAAAATGCGCCAAGACAGTGGCTTAGAAACGCAAGCTTTGTGAACGAAGCCAGCGCCAAGTGCCAAAGACCCCTGCACTCGCGTCCAGAGAAGTTTAATTCTGTGGCGCAAATTCCAGAAGGAATGCACCAACACAGACTTCGTGAGGGGGTCCAGATAATGATGATGCCAAGGTACAGGCCGTGGTAGATTAAAATATCATGGCTAATCGGGACGGCGTACCAACAAAGGCTTCTACCAAGAGTCGGGCTCTCCGCGTCCAGACGCGGACGTGCAAGATGATTAGAGAGACACTCTGCCCCGAAGAGACCAAACAGGAGCATACAAGCCCTGGGTCATCTTCATCCACAGAGCCATCCTCATCCATGGAGACAACACTCTGAAGAAGATGAAGGTTCTCAGAGCGCTCGCTCTCAAAAAGAAAACAGTCCAAAGATTGGATTGAAGGGAGAGGTGCGCCCTATTTATAGGCAGCCCCCGATGACTGCAATTAATGATCTCTTAATCTGAACCGCCGGCCTTAATGACCGCACGATTGTCAAGATCCACTAAGGGACTGACGCGTGTAATGCCGCTTCAAAACCGTCGCAGGCGCCAATCTCCAACCACCCGCATCGGTTCCTCATTAAAGGGAATTGACGCTCAAGACCAATAAGAAGCCGACGCGTGGATAACCGCTTCGGGAAACAGTGAAAAATCTGCATTCCCGATCATCAATAGAGATTTGAAGATCACATCAAATCTTTATGACAGGCTGTATGTAACGCCTGGGAGGTTACACCAAGACGCAGACTGAAGAAAACCGTATCCAAAATTCGCGTCCCCTCCCCAGATTGGATGACGATCACCCGCGTCCTAGAGGAATGTCCGCGTAATGCAAAGTCGCGTCCCCTCAGCAAACGGCGTCCTTTTTAAAGGAGAACACTTAGTCCATTCTGGGATTGATGGAAAATGCACAAGGCTGCGTCCCTCGCGTCTGTTCGATCCGCGTCTTTCCCAGCGAAGCAGATTCGCGTCCCTCCCTACAGACGGATGTCGCGTCTTCTGAACTCATGGCCGCGTCTCCTTATGGATTGACGCTGCGCCTCATCAAAAGAACTTGGTTCTGCCCAAGTTCTTCTGAACTCATGGCCGCGTCTCATTATGGATTGACGCTGCGTCTTATCAAAAGAACTTGGTTCTGCCCAAGTTCTTCTGAACTCATGGCCGCGTCTCCTTATGGATTGACGCTGCGTCTCATCAAAAGAACTTGGTTCTGCCCAAATTCTTCTGAACTCATGGCCGCGTCTCCTTATGGATTGACGCTGCGTCTCATCAAAAGAACTTGGTTCTACCCAAGTTCTTCTGAACTGATACCCGCGTCTCCCTATGAACAGAAGCCGCGAGTCGATGCTGCGTTTCATTGAAAGAACTTAGTCTTACCTAAGTTCAGTATTCACAGCCAGTGATCAAGAAGTTGGATTCATCCACAACTAAGCAAAGAAGATGGAACAAAAAGTGTCCTTTTTATATCAAAAGTGGATACAAACACTCTGATAAATAGAGTGCCCTTTTCTTTACAAAAAAAAGAGAGAAAAGGAGGCTAAATGTCCTGGTTCGCCAAGGAACGGATTTGCTCCCTGAGATGATGCATCTTGATCTGACGTGCCTTCTCAGCCTCCATCATGGCCTGGACCCGCAGCTCCTCTTCAGATAGGAAGGGTTTTGCAGCCAGTTGCGCTCGCAGAGATTCCACCCTGGAAGAATGTAGAGACAGACTCTCTTCAGCTCGCGCCTTAGCCGCCTGTTGCTCCGCAAGCTCCTCTTTGATGGTGACAAGCTTCTTCTCATTGATCGCAAGCACAGCTTCTGCCTTGGCAATGGTGTCCCGAGCCTTGGCAATGGTGTCCCGAGCACTGATGATGACATGCTCCGTGCTCTGCATGACAATCTCGGATTCCCTTGAATCGTCAGTTAGTTTCTGACATTCAGCCTGGGAATATTCGAGGCTACGGATCTCTGCATCTATTCGTGCCTCTGCCTCCTGTCGCTCTTGTTCTTGAGCAGCTAAGAGCCGGGTTAGGGTGGCCTGGGCCTCACCAGAAGAGCTGGTATTTTCCAAAGACTTCAGCTCGTGCAGGTCGTCTCCCAGTTGCTCCACCACCCGCAAACACGCTTGGGCAAGTGAGGGGCCTCCGGTTAATTCGACGTTCTCGGCCAGATTTTTGAGAAGCGTCTGGGCAAAATTGAAGGAGCTGCTTCCACGTAAGATGAGATCAATACATGATCCCATCGAAGCAAAGAATTGTTGCACCATCTGGCGTGCCAGTTCCCCCATATCGTCACCACCTGGGAAGCTTCCCGACCCCTTTTCTGTCACGGGATAAGGCGGATCTTCTCGCACAAGAGTTGTGCTGACCACCGATACGGCTAGAGCAGAAGTAGCTTCGGGTGCTTCCGGAAGTGTTATCTCGGCAGGAACCTCCACAGCTAATGACGGAGTAGCAAGCTCAACCTCCTCAGAAGCTTCAGCCGAGACCTGGGCTGTGTGGCCTCTTGGAAGGGTACCGACCGCTGCACTCTCTACCTGAACCCCCTTAGTTCCCTCTGCAAATTATTACGACATTAGCCACAAAGGAGAAAAGCAAAACATTTAAAATATCAGAACTTCCTTACCATCTGGGAGGCCGGAGATGCCAGATCCTTGGGCAAATCTTGCGGAGTGGAAGTCTCCCTGGCTTCAATGGTAACCCCTTCATCCTGCAGTGGGTTCTTCCCCGACCTTAGGGGTTGCTTCCTCTTCCGGCAAAGTGGAAGCCTCCTCGGCATTAGTAGTTGCCCCTGCTGGAGTTATCTCGGCAACTAAAGCCGTAACCCCTTCTGGCTGGGTCAACTCTTGTACCATCTCCTCGATCTGCGAGGAGGATGCGGCTTCGACGTTCTCAGCCAATCCTGCAACATAAAAGGGAGAATGTTAAGGTCTCTTCTTCAAAATTAAAAGGGAAAGCAGGTCAAAAGGTGAAAAGAGTACCTCCAACGGGAATAATCGCCAGCTGTGATACCGTTGACGGCTCACCCCTATATATTTCTTCCTCTGAAATATGGGAGAACTTACTCGGATCAGGAGGAGCGGGTTCATCACCATAGTCAACATCGTCTTCAAATCGCTTTCCCCTGAGAGTGAGGAAGACGATAGCGCCTCGCGCGAAACCTCTGCAGCTGGAGCCTTGTCACCAATTACCCCAGTAGTAGGACTAGGGTCAACTACCCGAGGCTGGAAATGAAGACACAAGGCGACCCAGGTTGTTGTGCCTCATCTCTTTCTTCACGAGCAGGTGAAGACCCGGGTTGAACCGAAACCCCCGGAATATTGACATCTCCTCCTCCCTCATGATGTCGATCTCAGGCTGCTCATCCTCGTCAACAGTCGTGGCTCTGTCAACGAGCTCCCCTTCCTTCACAGACCTACGGTCTTTGCTGCTCGACCTAGGGGGCGGATTAAATGATCATCCTCTTCAGCTATATCTTCTTCCCTCAGTGGCTCAACGACAGCAGGGATGTCTTCGGGTCGAAAGACTTCGGTCGTCAAGTCTCTCCGAACCTTCTTGGGAGTGGGTTCAGCAGTTGAAGTAGAGCCCTGACGATACTTTGCTCACCGCCTGTCGAGATTTAGTTGCTTGCGGCTCTGCCCTTGTTGCTCGCGACTCCGCCTTAGTCGCTTGCGGCTCCGCCCTTGGTGGTCGTGGCTCCGTGGCTCGTGGCTTCCCTCTCGTTCTTTTCCCGGCCTCCTTCTGAGCCTTCAAGTACTGGTCAATGATTTTCGAGGGTTTACCAGACTCTGACCTTGCTTCGAGACTTGCATTGATGCTCTTAATACACGAAGACGCTGGAAAAAAGTCTGGTGTCTGGATGGCTTTGGGTGTACCAAGTGCAGAAGCTGAAGCTCGTACGGCACTTAGGCCCCTCGAGAGGTAGACGGAAAGTTGCTCCCGTCCCTCCAGCCACACTGTAGTACCAGGCCCGAGCACCCTCGAACAGGTTCCCTTCGAAGGCGAGTCTAGCATTGGGGTTCCCGACATAGAGCTGATCATAGCCGAACTGTCGAGCGAAGCGATTCGGCATGTATGGCTCAATGGTGCATGACGTCCCTTGCCGGAAAAGCACATATCCGGGCCGAATATTGAGCAACCACCAGAAGGCTCCCGCGGATAACCTCGTGAAATCATCTGGGCCCGCGGAATCAATAAGTAGATCCCCGAAAGAAGCACCAGGGATCTAGGGGAGGCAACGATTGAGCTGGTAGTTCGCAGGGTCCGAAAGGCACTTCCGGACGTAATATATATAAGAATCACGCCAGCTCGAACCCTCCAACCGCTGCACAAAAGGGACAGAACTCTCCCTCCAACGCACCGCCGTCATCAAGGAAGGGCAATGCATCACGTACCAAGCCATGAGGTACGTGTAAGGCAGCTCGACCCGAGGGTTGGGACGCTTCACCGTCGAATTCCCCTCTGAGTCAACATACGGCTTTCCCTCGGAGTCTGCAGTCCTCGGTGGCTCGCAGAAATTCTTAGCTAGCGCCCGCAGCCCGCTCTGAATACCAGCCGCCATGGCCGGGAGAAGGGCTATAGGGTTTCCATGAGCCAGGAGCACTGCCGGTACACCACGTCAGCAACAATAACTTCATATGGCAGCGTGGGCACCACACAACGCTTCAGCCACAGCATTAGAAAGCCCGCCAACAGCGCCCGATCGGAGATAGGGGTCCGGGCTTGATGGTGAAAGCTTTCAAAAACCAAGTCAGGGTCGAAACCGTCCTCGTTCGACTCCGTGGTGTAAAAACTGTCAGGAGCCTGGTCGATCCTGTCTTCAATCTCCCTATCGGAGCTGGGAGCCAATCGGGTTATCAGATGGTCTTTGGTGTTGACGTTGTTGAACAAGTAACTGGCCCAAGACAGTTGCTTGACTCCCTGCGACCGCCATTTGATTATTTGGCCGCAAATGTGGAAGTGACATAGCACTTCCCAGTAGGTCTCATATATTAGGGGAAACTCCTCCTTCAAATGGTAAAGCTCCACAGTGGTCGGGACATATTCCTCATAGGGAATGTCCCCTGTTGCCAATCCCGAGACTTCATGCAGCTCGTGCAGAGCGAGGCCCATCTCCCCGACCGGAGTGAAGAACGTCCCCGTCAAAGAATTATAACGCTCTAGAACCCCGAAGAAGTTCTGAGAGCTTTGAGGGATCCCCCACTGCACGGCTCTGACTGCCGAGTACAGTCCCACACGCTTTAGCAGATCCCCGAGCTCGGTAAGGACAAAGCCGATCATTCTGCCCCACCAATAATTCTCTGTGGAACGGACCCACCCGGGCGCACGGAACCCAACCGGATAGTCACCCTCCGCTTCCATGAATGCGTTGAGGAAGGTAGTGCCAAGTTGTGGTATCTCCCAGCCGGAACCTCAGACTTGCGCGACCCAGGGAAAAGGCCGATAACTGACCTGTCATGGCTATCATGACGGTATACTTTATGGGAGCCCAAATCACCGAGAGTAATCTCAGGGACATATCGAGAGAGGTCCCATTCCATCTTCCGAGGGACGGACATGTGCTGGAAATAGGACAGCGGGAACATCCTCTCCATGTTCGGAAGAAAGAATCTTCCACCCCTTATTTGACGGAGCCATTTGTAAGTTCCGTCATACACGCGATAGCCGCCATCGTGGATACGATCTCCGAAGAAGAAGGCAGGCTTCTTGATGCCAGCATCCGTTGTGAATGCTGCATCAGTCATAAGCACCCGAAGAGTCCTCATGTCAACATTCGAGAGCCTCTCCTCACGAGCCTGCGACTTGTCAGCAGTCACAGGAACAGTCCTTTGTAACACAAAGGTCAAGTCCCGGTCAGCACCACCTACATGTCCAAAGTGGCGCGTCTTGGCAAGTGAAGTAGTGGGGTGTGGCGCTGCAAAAAGAAAAGGACACTTAGTTAGATACTCTATCAAAAGTAAGGAAAAAATGCTAAGTGTTCATAATCCAAACGCAGAAGAGACACTGGACGCAGGAATTAACAAATCCGCGTCCGGACCTGCGCATCCACGCAGAAGAGACACTGGACGCACGAATTATCAAATCCGCGTCCAGACCTGCGAATCCACGTCCAAACGCAGAGGAGATACTGGACGCAGGAATTATCAAATCCGCGTCCAGACCTGCAAGATCCGCGTTTTGCAAACCAAGACTTGCGAGACTCAAGTACTTGGACTTAGGCGCCAGATCGGAAGAACCAGCGCCTGATGTTGCAGAACGTAAGGATCAAAGTCCGCGTTTAAACCCTTCACAATTAGAAATATTCTAAGTAAAGGGTCCAAAAGGCAGGACCTAATGGCACCGGGTCATCAAACCCGCGCCTCGGTTATCAACCCAAAGACTGCGTCTGGGAATCAAACACGATTTAAATTTGTGTGTTCTTAAGGGTTCTTTGAACTAAAAGGCAGTTACCTTGGACACCTTGGAGAACAATATCCTGCGCAGAGGAGGAGCTGCCCCTCCGGGCCTCGGCGACGGTCGCCTTTGAAGAAGAAGCACTCGGCTTGGTCTTGGGTGCCATTGCTAATTCGATCCAAGTTTAAACAGATGAACGGAAAAGGGAAATTCTCTTTCTTAATTCTATCAGCGAGTGCGTTCGGAGAAGAAGAGGAATCTTCCCAACTGTGGCCTTTTATAGGCACAAGGATTCGCGAAGATACGCAGCGTATGGCCCGATGAATTCTGCGGCGAATCTCTGTTCGACGCGTGGAACAAAATCACTTTAACGCACAGAGAAGATCATGCGCCACGACTCTGCGGCGAATCTCTGTTCAACGCGTGGAACAAAATCACTTTAACGCACAGAGAAGATCATGCGCCACGACTCGGCAGTGAATCGTCGCTCGACACGTGGCACGGATCATTTAATGCGCCAGGAAATCCGCGCGCCAAAAGGCGAAATCCCGTCGGTTCCCCAGGCCAACTGGCAGAGCAATCATGACGTGGCACGGACTCGCACCCGACGGCCATGTCTCTTCGATGGATATGCCCTATCAGCATCGCCATAAATGCGCCCAGACAATCGCGTCTATATTCAAAAGATGCGTCTTTCCGAAATTCGCGTCTTCAGCTGAACATCGTGTCTGCCTTATGAAGATCAGTCGCGTTTCCGTTGCCAAAAGGTCGCGTCTCACTAAGAAGTCGCGTCTTTAAAGTAGTCTCGTCTCCGCTTTTCAAAAAGGAACCTGCGTTCGGCCTCCTGCTTCTGCAAAATCATTCAACAGTACACTGACGCAAGCAGACGACCAACCACTCCTGACTTAAAGCGCACCCGTGACAGACTTAAAAGCAAACGGGGAGGTTTAGACTGTGTATCTAGACACTCAACATGATCAACTCTGGTGGCTTCAAAGAGTTCAACAGTACACTCACGAAGACCAACTCCAGAATAGATCAAACCTGGAGCATTAATAGTCTAGTCATGAAGGCAAATGCAGCTAGAATCCAAAGTATTTCAAAATCCGTCCCAGTTAACTGCGGAATATCGAAAACTTTGGAGGGGGTTCTGTAGGCTGTCTAAAAAATCACCAAGACAAGCCACCAAAACGCAGAGATCCAAGACCCAGACGCAAGGCTAAATGTGACAATCAAGACGCGAAAGTCCAAACCCGCGTCTCAGCATTAAGGCACGCGGGCCCGACACCCGCATCTCAGCCTCAAGACGCGAGAGTCCGAACCCGCGTCTCAGAACCAAGACGCGTAGGGTCCAAACCCGCGTCTCAACCTCAAGGCGCTAGGGTCCAAACCCGCGTCTCAACCTCAAGGCGCTAGGGTCCAGACCCGCGTCTCGGTTACAACCACCCTGATTATGGCGCCGTTCACCGCCCATGTAGCGGGAAAGTTGGCCCTCATCGTGGAACACTTTTAGGGGGCACGATCACCCCCTAAACCTCTATAAATAGCCCCGTCACTATAAGAGAGGGAGAACTTTTTGGGGAGGGGGCGATCAGCATCAAGGTCAAACTTCTGGCAATCGGCAACAAGAGGGCGACACAGAGAGAAAAGAAGCAGATCAACTCTTCAGTAAGTTCGCTGCGTACGAGCTAGCTTTCGCCTACCTTCTCTTCGAGAGTTTTGGTAGACAGAGCTGAGTTACTCTTTCTACCGGCCAAAGAGGAGATCCCAGAAGGACGGTCATCTGGTCAACGGAGAACAAGATTTACTCTCCACCGCCACACGAAGAACCCAGCATTAAACAAAGGGGGAATTCAAGATTCAATATTCTCCCTCCCTTGTAACCGGAAGATTAGTCTGTTGTAATTTTTCATCTGATTCAAGGGAATTT